>CM035442.1:80620347-80897880 GCA_020310875.1 Ceratopteris richardii
TGTGAGTACACTCTTCTTTTCATTTTGCTTCCGCATGAGTACTCTCTACATTGTTCTCATTGGATTCCTATGAATCCCATGGAAAAGCCTTCAAAAAAAGACCCTATACTTATAATGATGTCTACTCGACCAAGATTAAAAAATAAATCGATAAATTATTAGCATCACAATTCATATACAAGATTGGGCATACATAATGGGTGTCCCCAATAGTGTTACTACCCAAGAAGAATGTCAAACTTAGTGGTTGTATCAATTTGAAAAAAGTTAATGTTGCCACCATCAAATATAGTTACCCATTACCTATCATTGATCATCTCTTGGAAAGCGTATTAAGCAAGGAAGTGTAAAACTTCCTTGATGGTTTTTCGAGTTGTAATCAAGTAGCCATTTCTAATGAAGATTAGCATAAAACTACCTTTGCTACTGAATGGGGCATATATGCTTTTAGGGTTATGCCTTTTGGCCTTAACAATGCACCAACTACTTTCCCAAGGTTGATGTGTCATGTCTTTAAAGAATTCCTAAGGAAGAGCATGGAAGTTCAAATGGAGTGAGGAATGTGAGCAAGAATTCAATGAATTGAAAAAGAGATTGAGTCTTGCCTCAATATTAAAAGTGCCTATTTGAATCAGCCATTCCATATTCATGTGGATGCTTCCAATTTTGCTATTGGATGTATATTGGCATAGCCTGTAGATGAAGGAAAACTAGATCATCCTATTGCATATGCAAAAGACAACTGAACTAAGCCAAATGAAACTACACTGCTATGGAGAGAGAAGGACTAGGGATGGTTCATGCAGTAAAAAAAAAAAAAAAAACTGACACTACTTGTTAGACAATAAATTCAAGTTTTTCATTGATCATCAAGATTTGTTGTACTTGGTCAACAAACCTTGCAGTACAGAAAGGTTAACCAGGTGGTTCCTTTTGCCAATGGAATTTGACTTTGAGGTAGTCATCAAGAAAGGAAATACTCATGTTAGATATGATCATTTGTCAAGAATGACCCATGAAGAACCATCGAAAGGAGTAGTAATGAGCTTCCATACACTTACCTATTTAACTTAGAAGTATATCCATCATGGGCTGAAAAGATGGTGCCTATGCTTGCACATTGACCACGTCATAGAATCAACCTTACAAGAGGCAAAGAACTTTGGAAAATAAGAAACCTTCACATAGTGGTGGGCATCTTGTATTTCAAAGATTTGAATGAAGTCCTTTGGAGATGTGTAGTGGATGAAGAAAGAACAAACATGATTCGACAAGCTCATGTTAATCAATGGGAACTCATAATGGAATAAACAAAACAACGCAAGAGCTAAGACAATTAGGATTTTATTGGTCATACATGCAAAAATAAGTACATGATTATGTGTCTAATTGCAACTTATGCCAAGTCTCCTTGTTGAAAGAACATTCATCCTTAAGCTATTCTCTTGAGGCTCATTTTCTAGCCAAGCTAGAAAACGAGCCTTGGAATAGCATATTAAAGACTATGTTATAATTTGGAAACAACTCTTCAAATGGGGAAAAAGATAATCAATTATGAATGTGTGTTCATGAAGGAGAGTACCTTCTGATATTGGAAATGGCTCATCCAAGAGCACTTGGAGGTCATTTCTCAGCTGATAAAACTATAAAGATGGTTCTCTTTTTAGGATTATGGTGGCCAACTCTCCACATGGATGCAAGAAACTTATGTGAGAAGTGGTGATGTATGCCAATTAGATAAATACTCAATCAGGAGAGATGACATGCCCTTGAGACCAATGGTATGTGCAAGAGCTTTCTTGAGATGGAGAACAGATTTTATTGCACCAATTAGTCCCCCAACAAGAGGCTCTCATGTTGAGTATGTCATAGTGGATACGTATTACTTGACTAAGTGGGTAGAAACCAATGCCACAAAGAAAAGTGATGCTCAAACTACAACAAAATTCCTATTTGAACAAACCTTTATTGGGTTTGGACTACCTATTGAGATAAACAATGGTAGAGGTACACAATTTGTAGAAGTGATATCTGAGAACATGGTTCCCAATACTCCTTCTACTCAAGGGGGGTTCTTCCTTAGGATAGTATACCTTGTAACATGCCTATGTGCAGGAAAAAAAATCAAGTGAAAAATACAGTGATAAGAAAACCACAAGAGTACACTGATGAGAAAATCACATAATCCTTAAGACTCAAAATGGTTCCAATAAGGCCAAAATAGATCAATGAGCATTGAAAATTAGGCTAATTGCCATTCAGAGAAACAATATTGAGCTTCCAAAACAATAGCAAAAGTGTATGAAATAAGAAAATTGCAACTTAAATATAGTTAACTCCAACTGAGACACGACTAGCCAAAGACTACCTAATTACACTCAAAAGCTATCCCCCACACAATGAAGTAGCCAAGACTGATTAATCACCACGAAGTCACCTCAATGCACAGTCAGTAGAGTCACCATAAAGTACAATAAGAAGAGATATTTCATAATGGAAGTATAACTAGTAGAGAGTAGGCAATCATATCGAATCAAATAAATGGATTAGATCAGACCAAATGAGGCAAATGATTGCCTAGCTTCTTCTTTTACAGACTCCAAAGGCCAAGTGGAGTGGCCTTGTTGAATCCAATCATTAATTGTTACGCGCTTCAAAATGACATGACTAGTGGTAGAGTTGAGTTATTTTTGGCACTAGTCACCAACCACTTTTAGGCCCTCCATTGAGATCTTTTGACATTTGCATGGCCTTATGATAGTTTCTCCTGCAATTACTGACCCTTTTACCCCTTATTGGCAATTCCTAGAAGAATTCACTTTTTATCATATATTGCATCAATATTGAGTGGTCACATTATGGCCTCATGGTGAAATCTAAAGTAGCCTTAACTTCTACCCATTTTGTGGAATAGCATGTAGTCATCAAAATCTAACTTTTATTACTAGGTTGACATGTTGGATTGATGGGTCCAATGAAATCATGATCCCACCACTCAAAAGGTTGCCACCTAGTTGAAATTACTAAACTTTGGAAATTTAGTCTTGTTGGCTTAGGAGCACCTCTCTGATAGATGTCACATTCTTTGGCAAATCTAGCAGCATCCCTATAAATATAAGGCCACCATAATCCTTTGTGGATGATTTTATGCACCAATTCCTCTCCTTTAATATGCCCTTCACTATGCAATGCTTCAAGCAAAAGAATTACCTCCTTTGGATAAACACATTTATGCAAAATCCCCTTCCAATTTTATGCACCTTACCATTTATGAAACAAAAATTGGAGTCATTTTCGGAGATAATTCTCTAGAAATGAGAAATTGTAATATTTCATAATACCAATCAACTTGAGTTGCCACAAGAAAGAAACTACTATCTATAGCCTCATCATTAATACCTATTGGTCTTTCATTCTTAGTTGTGCTTGACACCTGGTCTGCCATGTAATGCTCCTTGCCTGGATTGATGTGAATCTTAAAGTCATATTCTTGAAAGAGTAGTAGCCACTACCAAATCCTTACAGTTACTCTAAGCTTATTGATTAAATACTTTAGAGGTTGACGGTCTGAGGCGGCAATGAAATGTATGCCGAGAAGATAGTTCCAAAACTTCTAAAGTGCAAATACAATAGCCAAACCTTCTCTTTCCCTGGTACTATAATTTATTTCTACCTTTGTAAGTAATCCTTTTGCATAAACAATAGGTTGGTCCACCTTGTGAGCGGATGGTTGTGCCAAAACTACTCGAATTGAATGAAGAATTGTGTTTCTATGTAGGTGGGACTCAAATGACCAATTAGGAACAATTAGGAGTGTTGCAGTACATAACCTTAGTTTTATTTTAGCTCATTGAATGCCTTTTCTACATCATGACCCCAAGAGAAAGGTAGGTTCTTGCTTGTTAGCCTTGACAAAGGCTTAGCTATTTCTGAGTACATTCGAATAAATCTCATATGGTATCTTGCATGGCCTAAAAAACTTTGCACTTCCTTAGGAGTCTATGGAATGGCCATGGAAAGGATGGAAGCAACCTTAGTCTAATCAACAAGTATCCCGAAAGGATGGAAGCAACCTTAGTCTAATCAACAAGTATCCCGAAAGGATGGAAGCAACCTTAGTCTAATCAACAAGTATCCCTTTGGTCAAAACTATGTGGCCAAAGAGAGTACCTTTGGTGACCAAAAATTGACATTTAGTAGGGTTCAACTTCAAACTTGTCTTGAGATATTGTTCAAATATTTCCTTCAAATTTTCCAAATGTTGATGAAAATCTTGGGTCATTGATCTTCTATCTGTACCTGAGAATATTGGAAAGTCATCCATGAAAATGGAGAGAAATTTTGTTAGCCATTTACCTAGTATTAGATACATTTCTACATTAAATGATGCACATGCATTTTTTAGACTGAGAGTCGTATGCATGTAGACATAAGTGCCCCATGGAGTGACAAAAGCAATTTTGTATCTATCTTCAGGGTGGATGAGAATTTGATTGTAGCCACTAAATCCATCAAGAAAACTATACAATGTGTGTCCAACCACTGTTGGAGTTTCAAGTCTACGGAAGCATGCAAACAACACAACAAAGAAGAAGAAGCATGGAGCACAACACACAATACTAAATGTATTATCATTAGAATGTACAAAGATAAGTAATCCATTAGGGCTATATGCATATATACAAGCCAAGGGAAAAACCTCCTAAAGAGGGAAAAAAGTACCTCGGTCGTCCTAGTGTGTTCACACACATCACCACCTAAATATGTCAACAAATCAACCTTGGAAGTGATGTCGTGAACGAGGAGCTAGCACTCATGTATAAGGAAGTGCCAAGCTATTTGGAATCAATCCATGAAAGGAAGTAAGCCCAAAGCTTTGCAAAAAGCTTTAAACTTCTCCCTAGGCAGAGCCTTTGTGAAAAGGTCTGCAATGTTCTCCTGTGTGGGCACATACGCTAAACTGATCTCTCCAGTACAGAACCTCTCCCTGACATAATGATAGTACACCTCAATGTGCTTAGTGCGAGCATGGAAGACAAGGTTTCTTGCAACTGTCAATGCACTCTGACTGTCAGTGAAGATGATGGTGGTTGAAGACTAACCAACACCCAAATCAGCCATAAGGCATCTGAGCCACACACACTCAACAGTCACTGTGAAAGCTACCCTATACTCAACATCACAACTAGAAGAGGCCATAGTAGGCTACTTCTTGCTCAACCAAGATATGCAGGAGCTACCAATCATGAAGCAAAAGCCACTAGTGGACACATGTGTCTCATAGCAATGAGGCTATTCAGAGTCAGAAAAAGAATGTAAATCTGACGTAGTGATCCCCCCTTGGGATTAAAAAATCCAAGTAGGCGGGTACCACTCAAGTAGCGAAAGATGTGCTTAACCACATACCAATGCGTAACACCTGCGCAATGCATAAACTTGCTCATCTATGAGACAAAAAACTAAATATTTGGTCGAGTAATGCATAAGTAAATCAAGCATCCAACAACCTACTGATAGAGAATAGCATCAAATGCATCTCTCCATCATGAAGACTCAATCATAAACCTGTCTCCATAGGATTGGCAACAGGTTTGCAGTCTTCAAGGCCAAAATGCTACAATCATGTGTCAATATATTTTGTTTGACACAAAGCTATTCCGCCATCAACTTGCATAAACTGAATGCCCAAATAATGATGCAAATGCCCCAAATCTGACATCCCAAATGAGGCATGTAGATGAGCCTTAAAATCAACAATATGCTTCTCATGAGGACCAGTGAGCAGCAGCATGTCATCAACATGCACAACAATGATCAGAGGCACATCATTTGCATGCTTAACATATAAGGTGCTCTCAGTTGGATTGTTCTCAAAACCATATGCAATCAAATAGGCATGTATCTTTTCATACCAAGCACATGGTGTTTGCTTTAAACCATATAATGCCTTCTTCAACCTGCACACTTTGTTTTCATGCCCTTTCTACACAAAGCCACGAGGTTGAAAAACATACACTTCTTCATGCAAGTCACCATTCAAAAATGTAGTTTTGATGTCCAATTGATGTACATTCCAACCATGATAACCTGCAAGTGCACAAATGCTATGAACAATAGTCATTTGATAAGTAGGAGCAAAGGCCTCATCAAAATCAATTCCTCTTTCTTGAGCATAACCCTTTGCAACAAGAAGCCTTATACTTGTCAATTGTTCCATCTGGCTTACACTTCAACTTGTATACCCACTTAGTGCCAATGGCCTTCTTGCCAAGAGGCAAGCCACATAAAGACGAGGTACCATTTTTCATAATAGCATCATATTCTCATTGCATAGTAGCCATCCAATTTTCAGAATTTTGCACTTTGTCAAATGAAACAGACTCATTCTCATCACAAAGACTAGAGGCAACCATAGCATAGCAATCAATCTCATGCAAAAGGAACACTTTGAGAGCCTAAACGAGTATGATATGATAGAGGTGCATCTAATTCGCTATCACGCAAAGTTTGCACTAGTTATTTTGGTATAGTTTTTGCCTCCTCAATATCAAAACTCTAATCAACAAGTGCATCATGTAAATCTACATCAGAAATGGAATGATCTGCATCATCATATGAAACCTATAAATGTTGAGAATTTCCTCAATAGGAATGGCACTAGACCATCCACCTATAAAAAAGAGGCAGCAAAGTGTCATACATGTCTTTGGAGCTAACAGATGTCTCCTTAGTACATGAAAGCAATATTTGAATAGCATATTACACAAAAACAACATCACGGCTAACCAGAATGTGTTTAATCTGTGGATGATAGAGACAATAACCTTTGCTTTCGGAACTGTACCCAACAAAAATATGTTTCACTGTTTTATCATCCAATTTCTTGCATTGTTGTTCAGGCACTAATGCATATGCCAGACAACGAAAAACACGTAGGTGAGCAAAAAATGTCTTACGACCATGCCAAGCCTCATGTGGAGTGATAGATTGCAATGCTTTAGTGGGACACCTGTTAAGTACATATGTTGCACACATAATAGCCTCAAGCTAGAAACTGTGGTAAAGCCTGACTCTTGACCATATACCTCGCCATCTCCATCACTGACCTATTTTTCCATTTAGCAACTCCATTCTTTTGAGGTGTATATGATAGTGTACACTAATTTTTATCCCATGTTTAGCTAGAAATGCATTAAAATCGGAAGACATATATTCCCCCCCTCGATCAAAATGAAGGGTGCCCATTTTACATGCTGACACATTTTTGGCCGAAACCAAAAACTTTTTGAAGCACATAAACACTTTAGACTTTTCTTTCAATGGATATACCCATGCATGCTTGGAAAAATCATTAATGAAAGTCAAGAAGTAAAGATAGTTTCCAAAAGAGGGTGTCTGCATAGAACCACAAACATCACTGTGAACAAGCTACAATTTTGGAGTAGCTCGAACTGAACTCTCTTTTGGGAATGAGGAACACTACATTTTTCCCAAAATATAGCCTTCATAGACATGTTTACCAATTGCCTCAAGTTTGGGCAGAGAGGACACCATTTCAGATTTCTGCAGGCATAACAAACTAGTAAAATTGAGATGAACAAAGTGTGCATGCCAAAGCTTTGCATCTGACAAAGTCTGAGAATCATGTATTGCACATGTTGAATCATTCACAAAATTTTCATAGTCTATGAGCGTATATAGCCATCGACATAAAATGCCAGAAGTAATAATGACATCACCATTTGACATATCATGAATTATATATCTGTCATCAACAAATTTCACAACCAAGCCAATCTTGGCTAAAGCTGAAACTGATAACAGATTCTTCTTGATCCCTAGCACAAATAAAGCATCCAACAATGTAAAAGAACTACCATCATCATTAGTTAGAATGATCTTACCAACTACCATAATAGGATAAGAGGAGTTGTTGGCGCATGTGATAGTATTCCCTATAGGGGCAGGCTTGAGTGAAGTGAAGAAATTGCGTTGTGAGGTAATATGTTTGGTTGCCCCACTATCAAAGTACCAAACATTTGAGTGTACTGCAGACATACATTGTTCATGAGAAGATGGGCCGTAACTGCAAATAGGGGTAAATGCCCATTCTTCATTCTACATAAGATTAGCAGACTTTGTTTTGGGTGTAGAAGCCTTTGCAACAACCATTCCAGACTGTTTCTTCCTTGCCTCTTTAGCAACCAATTTTGGACAACTCTTTATGACATGATTATTTCCTTTACAATGTTTGCAAAACAATTTCTGCTTTTCTGTTTTCTTCTTGTATATGTCATCCTTCTTTGATTGTGCAAAATTAGTAGATTTTTGCTTACTAGTAGAAGAGCTCCATTTGCCTTTGCCCTTCTGACTAGCCAAGAAAGCTTGATCTACAACATGCATAATGGACCTATTCTACTTAGACTGATCTTCTTGCAAGAGAACAGAGACGAACTCCTCAAATGTTAAGGCATTTGGATTGCCTTTCATCATCAAACGAAGAGTGGAAGCAAAACTCTGATATGAATTGAGAAGACCATTCAGAACAATATGCACAAGGGAATTGTCAGGCAAGACTTCATCAACAGAAATCAACTGCTCCTTCAAATCTTTGATCTTTGTCCAAAAACTATCCATGGAATCTCCTTCATTAAAGTGCTCCCTCTCCAACTATTTTTGAGGGTAAGCAACATGAGCCTCAGTTCTTGCCTGGTATAAAGTGGTAAGTGTATCCCAAGCATCGTTCTACAAGAGTGAATGTGAGGAATAATGGCATGTTTGATAGACAAGGCTATTAATGCATGTGCCTGAGCATCTCTACCATCCCAACAAATTTGCTCTAGAGTAGGTGCAAGAGGAATTGCAACACGAATAGGAACATGAAGAATTTCGCCATCTTCAATGCCATCTACATCACGTTCAACAACGGTGTTTGCAGGTGTAATAGGATGTTTTTCAACACCCTGCACAATATTCCACAGTTCTTTTGCAACCAATCCATGATGCATCATATAAGCCCATAATGGGTAATTGATACTATCCAACTTATCCTCAAAAGCCAACATACAAAATACATCACTGCTTTCAGCCATGGCAACTGACTAAAATACCCTGATGCAGAAAAATGATTGTATCTCAAAAAGTTAAACATAACTACCCTGTCATGTTTTGCTAAACCTATAGCAGACTTTGAGATGCTTAGACTATTAATTGAAACATGTAACTAAAATAGACTATCTATTAATCACTCTAAGTATGCACACAAAATTTCATGTGATTCTTAGACTATGATCGGAGGGGTGCTCGATGATGCCATAGATGAAGCAACGACCTACTCTAATACCAATTGTTGGAGTTTGAGGTCTATGGAAGCACATGAAAAGCACAAGGAAGAAGAAGAAGCTTGGAGCACAACACACAATACTGAATGTATTACCACTGGAATGTACAAAGATTAGTAGGCACCAAAGTTAGCCACCTTCGCTACCTGGGAGGTCTTACCCAGGTGGGCCACCCTCGAGGAGGTACCCGAATTGGGCCACATGTTGGACCTTTTAGTCTTCTATATCTTCCTTGCAATCACCTAATTTACCTTTTTCTTCACTAAAGGAGTGCAAATTACCCATTCTTACCTCACTTGGCCTCCTTGTGCTTCTTCTACAAAAACTTCATTCCTGTTTATAGAGGCTAGAAATAATCCATTTTGATCTAATTCCTCATTTATTTAACTTATTTCAATTCTGCAACACTCCGGACTGTCCATCATCCAATTAAATGGTATATAATCTTCATGAGGCAAGGAAGGCATTACCTCAATGTCCACCATATACCTAGTTGCTTTAGAAGTGTTGTATCCTTCCTCCAAGTGTTTCTACAACTAGTTATTAGTCTTTGTAGAGATCCATAGCCTATTTCTTCCCCAATCTTGTAATTGTTCAGCTTGCCTTAGCCATGGTCTTCCCAAGAGCACAAGAGGTCTCTTGGGCTAGGGCAATAACAACAAAATCCAATAGAAATTGACAAACCTGAACTATTATAACTACCTTTTCAATAATGCCCAATGATGTGACCTGATGTTTGTGTGCCAATGTCACAAATGAAAGATGTTGCCTTCATCAAGTCCAATTTCAATTTCTCATGGTGAAATGAGGCATCAAGTTGATGCCGGACCCATCATACATGATGAAACCTATCACAATTTCACTCTTTATGGAGACAATCAATCTTGAACTCTGGTAGTTTGTGAGTGGTGCAAGGGGAAAATCCACCATGTACCCCTTTATGCTTGGTGGTGGGCTCAAGTAGATAAATTGATTTACCTTAACTAAATCACTCCTCACCTTTTCATCCATCTTAATGAGCTGTATGAACTGACCTTATGATGAATCCCCTTCAAGCTTTCTTCAATCTTAACCTCTTGCATGTTCTCCTGAGGGCGAGTCAATTGGTTTTTCAATGAAGTGCTCACCCTTTCATCATCTTCTTTAATGGCCACCTTGACTCTCAAATCAACTTGTTTACCATCTTCTTTTTCCTTGATTCCATGTTGCTCTTCTATATGGATTGCTACCGCTTAGCTAACTCTAGTCATCATAGGTGTTGTAGATGATGAAAAAAAATTATTGGCATCAGGTAGTGTTGAGAGGGAGGTGCGCCCTTGGGCAGAGATCATTTACTTTGCACATGATCATATTCTTTACAATGATAACACATTATTGGTCTAGTATACCTTGGTCAATTTGAACATTTCTCCTCCATGTTGTGTGAATATAATGTGTTAGGGGTTTGTGTATTACCTCTCTGTTGATTTCCCTTGAGGTAGTACCAGTCATGTTCCTCACATGTTTGCCACAAAATTGGCAAGTTACTCGATTTGGATAGTTCACATTGGATTGGTCATTGTTGTTGCACATAGTACACCATATCTCCCTACGAATGTATTGAGTAGTCTGCAAGTCCTCCACTTCACATTGAAGTTGCATTACTAAATCATCATTGTAGCATGTATGCGGTGAAGTGACATTCTCATCCTATTGACTCAATTGCATCTTAAGCGCTTCCAATTCCCTTCTAAGCTACTCAATCAGGTCCGAGAAAGTGACATAGTTTGCTTGACTACCACCTTCGAAATGTTCTCTAGCCTCCTCGATGCAAGAAACGACTGACATAAAGTCCTCCAATTAGCATCGAGTCTTATTGATTCTCAAAGCTTCTATTGGGAAGACCTTGGGAGAGCCTTATCAATCCACTTTTTTACTAAAAAGTCCCTTGGAGCATGTGGAAAGCAAGAAATGAGTGCTTTAGCATGTGCATAAATTTTATGGAAAGATTCACCTACTTGTAGCTTCAAGTTCTCTAAATGATGAAAAGCTCACTCTAAAGAGTTTCTTGGATGAAATGTTTGACAAAAAGAGGTCTTCAAAGCCTCCCAAGTGGCAAAGTGCCCATCCGTGTTTTTGTTGTACTACTTGTCTACAAGTCCATCCAGGGTAGATTGAAACATTAACAGCATGGCATCTTCTTGATGTTGCAGCCCCCATCCATGATAAAAGGAGATGAACCTCCTTAAGTGATCATCTACATCTTCATGAACTAAACCTTTGAAAGTAGGGAACTTGATATTTAATCTGGATAATAAATTTGAGAGGTCCTCCATCGATGCTTGAGTTTCTTCTGAGGTTTTAGAGGCAAAATCAAGGGTTCTTCTAGTCTTCTCTTTAGAAAGGGTGTAGATGCTAAATCAACGAAGAGATTTAAAGGTAAAGGGGTGTTTACTTGACAAGAAGAAGGTTGGGTTGAATTTTTGGGACTCTTGTGCACATGTAGAGACTCCCTCCCTATTTGCTCGAGTATGGGGCACATACCCACTCAAACTCAAAAAAATCAAAGAAAAACAATAACGAAATAAATGATTACTTCAATAGATACCTCAGACAGAGAATGCAAGGGTCCCATTAGGCATGCCAAATTGTAAAAGCGATATTCGGGACCATGGTTCCCAATACTCCTTCTACTCAAGGGGGGCTCTTCCTTAAGGAAGTATACCCTGTAACATGCATGTGTGTAGGAAGACAAGTTGCAAGTGAAGAACATAGTCATGAGAAAATCAAAAGAACACACTGATGAGAAAATCACATAATTCTTAAGACTCAGAATGGTTCAAATAAGGAAAAATTAGATTAATGCGCATTGCAAAGCAAGATAAGAGCCATTTAGAGAAACAATATTGATCTTCCAAAACAACATCAAAAGTGTTTGAAACAAGAAGATATTCTCTACACTTGAAATATAATTAACTATGCAACTGAGACATTACTAGCCAAAGACTACCTAATTACACTGACAAGATATCTTCCACACATCTGAGTAGCCACGACTATGTATAATCACCATAGATTTGCTTCAACACATAGTGAGTAGAGTTTCCACATAGTAAAATGAGCAACCAAGAGATAGCTCAAAATTGGGAGTACAACCAACAAAGAGTAGGCAATCAGATTGAATCAGATAAATGGATTAGATCAGACTCTATGGGGCAAATCAATGTTGAGCTTCTTCTTTGATAGACTCTAGAGGCCAAGTGGAGCAGCCTTTCCGAATCCAATCATTAGCTTGTACGTTCTTCAAAACCATGTGATTGGTGGTAGAGTTGGAGTTATTTTTGGCACTAGTCACCAACCACTTTTAGGCCCTCCACTAAGAGTTTTTGACCTCCGCATGGCCTTGTGGTGGCTTCTCTTGCAATTACTGACCCTTTGACCTCTTACTGGCAAGTCCTAGAAGAATTCACTTTTTATCCCATGTCATGTCAATCTTGAGCAGTCACACTATCGCCTCATGGTGGACATGCCAAAATTAGGTAGAGGAGATGTTGAGATATCAAGCTCAACATTTGATGATCCAGGATGATACGTACCAGTTTTTCGTTTCTCTGACATGTATAGTGGTCATACCGATATATGTCAGGGATACTTCATTGAGCTTTATTAGATTTATCTACCGAGAGTGATGGCACATTTGTTTCTTGCCAGCTCACTCATTCGCAGATATTAGGTTTTTCCTTATGTACTGATCTTTATATATTGCACTTGTTGTATTCTTGTTTTTTAGGTCATTCTTGTACATTCCTTTTATGTAATAGAAGAAGAAGAAGAGGATCATTCTTCCTTGCCTCAATCTGTGTGTGTGCTTCTCCTTGAGAGTGAGAGTGTGTGTGTGTGAGCTCTCTTCCTTATCTCCTTCCTCGTGACATGGTATCAGAGCGAGTGTGGCTGTAGAGAGCTCGTGGAGAAGGCGACGGTGAAGACTACATGGCAAGACGTGGAGAAAACGCGATTTCAAAAATGGCCTCCATTTGCTACAAAAATCACCGTGAAGGTAGAAGACCTCAAAATATTTTCGAGAGTTAACCCTTTAGGGTCACTTGTTTTTGTCAGATCGAAGTTTCAGAGCCATCTCGACCTTCGTTTCGAGCCCACAAGGTGGGGCCCACAGAAAAACCAGGTCATTTTCAAAAACTGTAACTTGCATTGTGTTCGACGACACTCATATATTCTAGATCCAGAATTTCAAGCGATTCCATGTACTGTTGATACACGAAAACTGTGTTTTTCTGAGATCGAACTGTAACGTCATAGTGCGACAGTGTTCAAGTAGAAGTGCTGCTTATAGTGTTTTGCAGTGTTGTGAATTGTTGCAGAAATGGCAGACGCAGATGGAATGAGTCAGCTTATGAGCGATAAGCTGGACAAGAACAACTTCCATGCTTGGAGATTCAGAATGACGAATTTCCTGATGGGAAAGGGCTACTGGAAGTACATCGAAGGAGAGAATGAAAATGCTTCGCAGTTACCAGAAAGGAATCGGACTGCAGATCAGTTAAGAGCATATGAGGAATGGAATCAAGGAGCACGGAAGGTAATGTATTGGCTATCTGTTAGCATACAGGATAGCATGATTGGACACATACAGGATGCCAAGAATCCAAAAGAGGCTTGGAACAGCTTGGTCACTTTGTATGAGACTAATACAAAGGCACGGAAATTGCAGCTCAAGAACGAGTTGCATACATTGGAAAAGAAGAGCATGTCGGTAAGTGACTACACTCTTAAAATCAAAGGCATATGTGAGTCACTTGCATCTATTGGCGTGAATGTAGATGATGATGATAAGGTGGAAGTGTGCCTTCGTGGTTTAGGAGCTGCATATAAGCAGTTCAGAACTTCCATACAGACCAGGGAAAATATTCCGAATTTTGCTGATCTGGTATCTATGCTGATTATTGAAGAAAAGAATCTTGGTGAGGACTCAAACTCCCAAGGAAAGCCCAGTTCTGAGCAGGTATTCTACTCTGGCAGAGGAAGAGGCAGAGGTAGAGGTTTTGGAAGTGGAAGAGGAAACAGTAACCAAGACCAAGGTCAACAACAGAATCATGCAAGAGGAAGAGGACAGTTCGAGGCCGGGGGAGCCAAAGAGGTCGCAAAAATTTCCAAAGAAATGATTCAGGTACTGATAGTAAAGGATGCTGGAATTGTGGTAAACCTGGACACTTTGAACGTGATCGCAGGTTAAAGAATCAAAATAATAGAAGGTAGCAAAACAACTATGCATCCACAAGTGCAGATGATTCTGAGAAGCTGTTTATGGTTCAACATCACATGATGAATACGATGTCTGTTGGTGTTTCAGAATCGAAGGATAATGTCAGGTATGTTGATTTAGGTGCTTCAAATCACATGACTAGTCATGCAAAATTGTTTAGTAGTTTGCAAAAAATGCCAGTTCTTGGATATGTTGAAACAGGTGATGATACATCGCATCCTATTGAGCATACAGGAAACATAGCATTGTCTATGGAGGACGAGAAGGTAAAACATCTTGCTGATGTGTTGCATGTTCCAAATATAACAAAGAATCTGGTTTCTGTTGGACAAATGGTTCACCAGGGATTACAAGTCAGGTTCAATGCTGATGGATTATATGTAGAAGAGTACAAGCAAGATGGACGATTGGTTGCCAAAGGAAACAAAGTGGGTAGGATGTTCACCTTAAATGTGAAGATTCCTGAAATGAATGCAGCCATGTTTGCAAAAGGTGCAGGAGTTATTGCAGATATAGAGATATGGCACAAACGGATTGGACATGCAAACCTGCAAAGGCTAAAAATGATGCAGTCAAAGGAGATTGTCCATGGACTACCAAATTTCAAAGTTGCAGAAATGCAAAAGGTATGTGCAACATGTCAATTTGGTAAACAATCAAGAGCATCATGTCCACATGACAAGCATGTTAGTGAGAATGTACTAGAAGTAGTACATACAGATGTTTGGGGTCCAACAAAGACCACATCTATGGGCGGTTGCAGGTTTTATGTTACCTTCATTGATGATCATACACGCAAAGTATGGGTATATTTCATGAAAGAGAAGAGCGAGGTGTTCACTCACTTCCAGAATTTTAAAGCTATGGTGGAAAAGCAGACAGGGAAGTACATTCAAACATTAAGATCTGATGGAGGAGGTGAATACATGTCAAATGAGTTCAACAATTTTCTAAAAAATCATGGAATTCGGCGTCAGTTTTCATGCAGGTACACACCACAACAGAATGGTGTTGCTGAATGCAAAAATAGACATATTGCAGAAATAGCAAGAGCCTTGATGGCTGAGAAGAATATGCCTCATTGTTATTGGGCAGAAGCTGTGCATACTGCTGTATACATCATGAACAAAACTCCGACTGCTGCTGTACATCAAGTTACACCTGAAGAGAAGTTTACAGGTAAAAAGGCCAAACTTATCACATCTGAAAGTTTTTGGCTGTATTGCATATGTACATGTTGCAGATGAGTTGGGGACGAAGCTTGATCCGAAAGTATAAAAATGTGTCTTCATTGGATATTCCCTTGAGCAAAAGGGGTACAAATGTTATAACCCACTCACACGACAGGTGAAGGTGAGCAGAGATGTGGTATTTGATGAAATGTCACGCTTCTATGCAGATACCAAAGAAGGACTGAATCTTGAACCAAATGACAAAGAAAATGCTGAAAAATCTAGTGCAGAATCTCAAGTTTTGAGTGGACCGGATGCATCGTCAAGCAATAGTTCCAACTCAAATCCATGGAGTGGAAGATTGCATGGAAATTTTAGTCCAGCAAATTCATCAAATACATCCAAGAAAGGTAAAGAAAAGCTTTCTGCTGGTAGTAAAATAGGTGCAGGTTTTGAAGATCTTGATGGAGATTCAAGTGGTTCATAAAAGAGTATTGATGAGGAACTTGGATTGCCCTCTGTGAAGACTCCAGGAGTAAGAAGGGCACATGCAGATGATACAAGAAGAAGTGACCCAGGACCAAGAAGATCTGGGAGGATGCGTAATTCAGTGCAACGATTGACATATGATAGTTACATGGCTCGCCATTGTGCCCACATGACAAAGGTAATACAAGATGCTGAACCTTCTTGTTTTGAAGATGCAATTGGTAATGCAGATTGGGAAAAAGCTATGGATGAGGAGATGGCTGCACTTTATGGAAATGATACATGGAAGCTGGTTCCATTGCCACAAGGAAAGAAATCCCTAGGCTGCAAATGGGTTTACAAGGTAAAGCATAATGCTGATGGTAGCATAAGCAGGTATAAAGCACGATTGGTAGCTAAAGGTTATGCACAAACATATGGCATTGATTATGAGGAAACATTTAGCCTTGTAGCTAAAATGTCTATTGTCAGAACACTTGTTGCATTAGCTACAACAAAAGGATGGACTTTGCATCAGATGGATGTGAAGAATGCTTTCCTACATGGTGAGTTATAGGAAGAAGTATATATGGACCAGCCACAAGGATATGAAGTTTCAAAGCATCCAGAATATGTTTGCAGGTTGCAAAAGGCTTTGTATGGGCTGAAGCAAGCCCCTCGTGCATGGCATGCAAGGATTGATGATTACTTAACCAGCATTGGGTTCTCTATGTGTGATGCAGATCACTCACTATATGCAAGGAAGGCTGATGATGGCATCACTATTGTGGCTATTTATGTTGATGACCTGATTGTAGGTGGTGATAATGAAGAAAGCATCAAAGAGGTAAAGAAACTTCTTATGCAGGAATTCGACATGAAAGATCTTGGTGTGCTACCCTATTTCTTGGGCATTGAGTTTATACATACAGAAACAGGTATATGGATGTCGCAAAGGCAATATGCCTTGAATATGCTGCAAAAGTATGGTATGGCTGATTGTAAGCCAATTTCTATGCCATTAGATCAGAATTTGAAATTGGATACTACATCAGGTGAAGCATTGGAAAATGCTACTATGTACAGGAAAATTGTGGGAAGTCTTATATATCTCACAATTACAAGGCCTGATCTAAGTTATATTGTTGGACTTGAAAGTCAGTTTATGCAGGTTCCCAAGAAGCCACATTTGGATGCTCTGAGGCGCACTCTACGTTATGTGAGTGCTACTTTGGATTATGCATTGTTTTATGAAGCTGGTGTGGAGTTGTAGGTTCATGGATACGCCGATGCAGATTGGGCTGGTAGTACTCCAGACAGAAGATCTACTAGTGGCTTTCTTTTCTCACTTGGAGGTGCAACTATTACATGGAGCAACAAGAAGCAAACCACTGTTGCTTTGTCGAGTACAGAGGCTGAGTATAGAGGTGCTGCAATGGAAGCATGTGAGGCATCATGGCTGGAGATGTTACTTGCAAATTTAGGTGTGGAAGTGCAAAAGCCTATCACTATCTATTGTGATAATCAGCATACAGTTAGCACGAAACCCTGTCTTCCATGCTAGAACAAAACATATCGAGGTACATTATCACTTCATCAGAGAGAAGGTATTGGCAGGTGATATTGATCTTGTTTATGTGAGAACAGATGAGCAGGTTGCTGATATTTTCACCAAAGCACTTGGAGCTGAGAAGTTAAAGAAGTTTCGAGAGATGCTTGGATTACAGGATATGGCATTGAGCTTGAGGGGGAGTGTTGAGATATCAAGC
Source organism: Ceratopteris richardii (assembly GCA_020310875.1). Classification (NCBI taxonomy): domain Eukaryota; kingdom Viridiplantae; phylum Streptophyta; class Polypodiopsida; order Polypodiales; family Pteridaceae; genus Ceratopteris; species Ceratopteris richardii. Next base: position 80,638,358 of record CM035442.1, read on the forward strand.
TCAACATGTGATGATCAAGGATGACACGTACCAGTTTTTCGTTTCTCTGACATGTATAGTGGTCATACCGATATATGTCAGGGATACTTCATTGAGCTTTATTAGATTTATCTACCGAGAGTGATGGCACATTTGTTTCTTGCCAGCTCACTCATTCGCGGATATTAGGTTTTTCCTTATGTACTGATCTTTATATATTGCACTTGTTGTATTCTTGTTTTTTAGGTCATTCTTGTACATTCCTTTTATGTAATAGAAGAAGAAGAAGAGGATCATTCTTCCTTGCCTCAATATGTGTGTGTGCTTCTCCTTGAGAGTGAGAGTGTGTGTGTGAGCTCTCTTCCTTATCTCCTTCCTCGTGACAGGAGACACCTTAATTTGTATGTACTAAAAGTAGGTGGAGGTGGCACCCTATTTTGGAAGTGCCAAAAATAGGTGCCGAGGACTCCTTTTTTTGGAAGTGTAGTAATTTTGGACCACCCAAAGCCTTTAAGCCTTACCATCACACATTTTTACCTTGTTGTGAGTGTGTCATCCTTCAAGAGAGTGAAATCACCTTAGCTTAGGAATCTATCACTCTCGAGCCTTATGAGTGGAGGCATAGTCACCCTTGGAAGAGGAATAGGAACCAATTGCCTTAATTGGGTTACATGGGTCAATGATGATCTCGCCCTTGATGCTCAAAATAACTAGTCATCCTTTGGTGCTCATAGTGAAGGAGTCGCCCTTGGGGATAAGAGTTACTATTAATCTTTTTGTCATATGCCCAAGGAGTTGCCATGTTGTTCACTAAAAAGTAGCCCTGATAGGATTTGCCTTGTATGGTCATGGAGGAGGAGAGATCACCCTAAGATAATCATGGAGTGGTGTCACCCAATTCCAAGCCAATAGAAGTAGCCCATGTTGGTGAAGTGTAGCAAGTCATGTGCAAAGCTTATTAGGTTTGCCCTTAATTGGACAATTGCCTTAATGAGGTGCATTATGGGCCAATAGTCGCCTTCATATGGAGCTTTCCCTTGGGTGGTTCCAAGATGGTTCTTGCATAGTACTCCCATATGATACGAGGATTAGCCTGCAACTTGTGCTGCAATACATACTTGCCTTCATCCACTTTGGTTTGCAAGAGGAAGCCACCTTCATCCACCTTCTTGAAGTCACCCCCATGTACTAAGTCATCATGGAACTTTCCTATACTTCCACAAGGTAGGGAGTCGCCCAACCTTCATAGCCTTATTGAGGTCCCCAGGGTGAGGGGTCACCCCAAGGGTGGCCACCAAGCCCACAAGGGTGAGGGGTTTCCCAAAGGGGGATCACAAAACTCACAAGGGTGCAAGGTCGGCCAAGAGGGGCCACTAAGCCCACAGGGGTGAGGGGATGCCCAAGAGGGGCCACCAAGCCCACAGGTGCGAGGGGTCAACCAAGGGTGGTCACAAAGCCCATAGGGGTTATGGAATGCCCAAGGGAGGCCTCCAAGCTCAGCCACCATGTTCAAAATAAAAAAATAAGTGAGGTATTTATCCAATAAAATCATAATTGATGTACTTAAGTGCCCGATCGATAGCCTCCAATTTATTGAGTCTTTGCAACATGATGGGTGAGTAGTCGGCCCCCATCAAGATGTGGATCCCATTAAGGCAAGTGTCATCATTTAGCTTAGGCGAGTGCTAGTCCATGAAGTGACTTCAAACCACAAAAGACGAGTGTTATTCCAAGCATATCCCTTGTACAATACAAAGAATGACATTGCATTCTTTTGAGGTACACACTTCATTAATGAAGTTATTGAATCCCTCATGGAGTTCTTGGTAATTCATAAAAAGTATGCACCCTATCATCGACAAGCCAATGGACAAGCAAAGAGTTCAAATAAGGTTTTATGCATTGTCTTGACTATGATAGTCAATTGTGGTAGATCAGTTTGGGATAAACAAATGGACCATGCAATTTGGGCCTTTGGAGTGGCATACAAGATAGTTAATAGTGGTAGATCGATTTGGGATAAACAATTGGACCATGCAATTTGGGCCTTTAGAGTGGCATACACCATTTAACATAGTATATGAACATAATGTCATACTTTTAATTGACTTCTTGATCCCTACTCTTCGAGTAGCAAAGAAGTATGAGTGGGGTACAACATGAATTGTCCAAGCAATTGGAGCAAATAGGGAAGTTACACGAAACTAGATTACAAGTAGTAGCAAGAATCTATATTGCCAAGAGAAGAGAAAAAGCATACTATGATGCCCACATTAAAGGTAAAGGTCCTTTTTTTGGATATTTAGTATTGGTATAAACTTCGAAGCAACATTCAAAGAAACTCCAACAAAGAGGTTATGGTCCTTTGATCATCAATAGGAGTTCCTCAAGTGGAGATATTAATCTAGCAACACTTGATGGATATATTCTACTGAATTATATGAGCGGATGCAGAATGAAGAGATATAGCGAGCTTATCATCAAGAAAATGTTAACTAGACTGTTAGGAGCACAAAACTACAAAAAGAAAAGGAAGAAAGAATTTAAGAGGAAGCTAGACAAGAAGCTCTAGAGAGAAGTAGGAAATGGAAGGAATGGATTCGAGAGCGAGATGAGGGATATTTCAAGGGTGAAGAACCAATCACCATAGCTTTAACACAATGAACATCAAGAATTTGGGTAACATGCGAAGACAGCCCTATTTAAACCGAGGATTGGAAATGAAGAATATCATTTGGTGGATGCATTAATTAACACAAGTGAAGCCTTAAGCAGTGTTCATGCTTCCTTAGTTGAAAAGCTAAAGATCTCGATCACCCCAACAGAGGCATGCATGATTGGGATTGGAGGAAAACATATCAAATGCTTAGGAGAAGTAACCTTATCATTATACTTGGGAAATAACACCATGCAACATGGACTACTAGTTTGTAAAGAATTTGATTTGCTAGACGAGCTCATCCTAGGACAAGATTGAATGTATGAATTCGAGGTTACATTTAATTTAGCTCAAATGGGTTTATTGCCACCAAAATAGGGAATAGAAAAGTGTTCGTCTCCTTGAGGAAAAACCTCTATCCAAACCCAACATTGAAAACCCTAATGTGTTAAACATGATCGTGCATGAATTGGGTAATGAAGAAGAGTCTCACCTTTGTGAACTCACTTCTCAATCGCATATATCTCCCCAAGAAAAACATTGTTTGTATGAGAATAACTTAAGAATCCCTCCTTGCTCAGAACCCACTCAAGAGAGATCTAGTGAGGCTATCATTTCGTGAGAGGAGAGTAGAAAGATATTGCTAAGCAGGAAATCAAGGAAGATCAAGAATAAGCATATCACTGGAATAAAGCATATATGGATCTGTAAGGACCAACTCAAAGAAGGCCACAACTAGGAAACCCTAAAATGAAGAAGCAAGGCAGAACTTGGCCATTAGAGCAAGAAAACTCAATTCAAAGATATTTAGTGGAAAGACGACTCAAATTTGGGTACCGAAGAAGCTCATGGATGCTCAATGACAATGAAAACAAATTTGAGTACCAAAACAGACTTTGAAAGAAGTCAAGACCTCTCTATAAGCATGGAAAGAGAAACCCATTCACAAATCAAAGACTCAACGAGGGATGAAAACCAAGCAAGTATTACCAAAGAAAAGCAACCCAATGAAAAAGAATGATCAGTGCAACTTGGTATGGAGAATCAAAGCTAAAGAGACACCATCAAAGCATCAAAAATCAAAACAACAAGGAAATCAATTCTGAGCAATCAAGAAAATGCAAATGTGGAGACCAAAAAATGTTCAGTCAAATCAAAAACTTGAGAAGATTTGTATCTCTTGCACACATAATGAGTTGAATGCATCTAGAGTATGTACAATAGGGCCACACTACACAACCTCACATTCGGCACATTACTTCTCTAAGACTATCTAGTGATGCACATTTCCTCAAACAAGAATAGACCTTCACTTGTACTATATTAGTGTAGGTTTCTTACTAACACTAACCATTCTTTTGCTTTGAACATTACTAACTTTCTTGTTTTTTTGATACAAAAATGAAAAAGATATATCTTAGGGGGCAACAAGGTGATTGTATGAGTAATCCATCATGGGGATGACTTTGAAGGATGAACATACAAATGCATGAGCACTATGAACCAAGCACATCTTGAGTTTCATATTCTCTCATGCTAATGCGCTCTCAATGATTCAAGTGCAGATGACCACAAGAATACGGAGGAAATGCCTTACATAGGTGTTTTTCTGTTGGAATGTGCTATTAAAGCAAGGGGACATTGGCTAAGGAATGACCAAATTGCAAGCGGGCATTTATTTCTTCTTAGTATTCAGATCATGGACAAAGATAAACTCTTTTGAGTGATGAGCCAAGATGTTCACATAGTCCATAATATGTCAATGACTCAAGAAATTTGGCAAAAGGCAAGAACTGATCTTTATCTTAGACTACCCATATATAAGCTGGATTTTGAAAGATGTGCATAGGTAATGAACTCGTCACATCCAACAATAGATAAGTGATATGTATCAAAAGCAACTATGACAAATTTAAAGGGAAGTCTAAGAACCATCATATGCACTCATGAATTGATCAAGGATGCTTTTGGATGGCCCAATTATAGAATGGTGGATTTTAAGGATGAGGAACATGAGGCCAAGAAGAGAACTTTTGCAGGTATCAATCAGATAGATATAAAAGAAGAATTACATTTAGTACATCAACATTTTTGTTTCCTAAGCATGAACCAATACAATAAGCCCTAGAAGATAGTAGTATAATCGTTGTCTCATGTTGTCAAGCAAGTGGGAAATCAAATCAACTTAATCCCATATGTCTAAGAAAGGTTACTCTACGCAAAGAAGCAATGGGGAATTAAAATGTTTCTTAATGGAAGTACTGCTTTGACAATCGTAATCTATCATGCATTGAGAATCCATGAAAGTCTACTATTGATGCCTACTATTGTGGAAATGGCTCAATATGTGAAGTCTGTATTAGTACCAAATAAGAAGAAAGTAACAAGCACATCAAAAGTTGGAACTAGTGCAACTCCAAGAATGAGAGGGTCTAAAGAGCAAGGGAATATGGTGAAACTTCCACCGCATCATTAGCAAAGAGAGATCATCACTTACCTACATCCACTCTAGCTCAACCACCACCTATCATTCAAGAGGAGTTAGAGGTAGCCTTAAGAGAAACAGATGCATTTATGGAAGGCCAGGTGAACCTCAATGTCCAAGGACATCATTATCAACAAACAATTGAAGGAAAAGGCAAGCAAAAACCTGGTAAAACAATTTCAAGATTATCTCATTATGCAAAATTGTGCTCAAAAGATTCAAGTTTGTATGGATCTCAACATGAGGATGATCAATCTTTGTTGAATGCTAACTTACAACACGATGGTAACGATGATCGTCAATGGGCAGAATTAAATCATATGATCAATGAGCAAGAGCTAGCAAGTAATCAAAAAGTATAAAATGAATTGGAAGATGAGGATGCCATGCAAAACACATGGCCTTCCGTGGATTTTACCACTAGTATTAATAACAATGCTCAACTAGACCAAATAATGTCCCTAGACAATAATCATACTCATGAAGAAGAAGAGCATGAAGAACAATATGAAGAGCCAATTATACCAATTAGGGTTTTGGTAGAAAACACAAATATAATCACTAGCATAGCTGGGATGAAGAGCAAGAAAGGATGAACCTCCCATAGGAAGCCATTTAATGAAACCATACATATTGTTCAAGGTAAACAAGTAGGTACAGAGGAGCCACCTGTTAATCTTGAGACATGGCTGAATGTGGATGTAACTCAATTAAAGCCAGTTATGAAGCACATGATAATCAACCTTTGGAGACCACTACACATGACAATGAAGAGCATCAAACCCTAAGGAAAAAACTTGAAGACTATGAAGTTTGACTCAATAATGAGAAGGCATACATATTTAAATTAGAAGAGAAATACTTGGCAGACATTAAGAACCAAAAAAGAATGGTAATGAACCCATCAAAATATATGCTAAGCATTGTAGCCAAGATGCAAAAGACTTGAAGGAACTTCGTGAAAGCAAACTACAAGTAGAGAAAGAGTGTGCCGAGCAAATGGCCAAATTCAAAGAAAAAGATAAATTCATTGCACAACTACGATCAAATGAAAGTAGAACATGGGACACAAAAGAGAAAATGGGGCCAGCAATACTACCTATTCTTGAGACGTCTATTACGGAGACTAAGGTACATCCTCTTTCTCCCCCCATTGTTCATTCACCCATTCATGATAATCAATGTGAAGAACTTTATGAGATATTAATGCCATATACAATAGAGCTAGATCAAAAGGAATGATCACTAGTAGTGACTCGTATGACTCATCGTTTCAAGAGGCCATTGTCAAAGTAATGACGAATGCCAAGTTAAGAAGTAAATATTTAGAAAAGATTATGAAGCCATTCAATGTACAATACAAAATAATAAAAAAGAAAACGCGTAGATACATATGAGGGATTACCTAGAAGGATCCCAATATAGATTTAAGCTTCACAACAAATACCTTTAACTATACACAAGATCAGCTCAAAGAAGAAAATCCTATGTGGTGAAAGAAATTTTTGGAGAAGAACCCAACTCTTCGTGTACATTGGTAGGACAAACCTTACCTACTATAGGTGAACCCATCTTTTTGTCCAATGAAAATGCAAGAACCATGGCTAGTTTTTTGGGGAGAACAAACAAAAGGAAATATCAATAAACAATGATCAAATTTTCCATTATTACCAAGCCCACCACATGGATATTTACCGATTGGAGACTATATGGTGCGTATCATTGAATTTTGGCTTTCCAAGCATGGAACAATTTCGGATCTATCTATCAAGTTGACAAATAAAATTGTCAATATGATCCTCATTGTACTAAAGGTGTCCAAGTTCTCTGAATATACTTTTTTGAATTTCATTGCTATCAACCAAAAAGTACTTGTAGAACATAGAGAAATTCCCCACGATGGTGTCAAACTAGAACAATGGTAGCAATTCATGATAAGAGAGGAAAATTTGCTCAAGACAAATGAATAGAAAATCTTCAAGACTTACTCATGTCTCCATCAAAAGCATGTTGAGGAAGATAGAGTTCAAAAGAGGAGGGACATGTGGAAGAGGAGTCAAGTATACAAAAGAAATGTAGAAGATCAAAGAAGAAAGCCATGAGTAAACATGTTTAAAAGGAAAGATCACCCTCTGCCCAAAGCCTTGGAGGGACATGCTCCATTCTTTTCTTCTTAGCCTTTGAATCTCTGCAAACTCTCCCCCTCTTAGTCTTTGTCATCCCATATAGGCTTCAATCATGTTTGCCTAACATGTTACCAGTAGCTGGCGTTTTCCCAAAGGTCCTTTCGAGAAAGGATTTTTTCACCATTGCCTCATTCCAACTTCTAGTCCTCTTGGTGCTTCAAAGGTTTCCCCATCAGAGACTTTTAGACCTTCTTCACTCATTGTGACTTGCACCATTTTCTTTTTCATGTTCCCTCTTCTTCTTGTGTCTTCAATTTGGATAATTTTCTCTCTCTTTGGCTTTCAAAAATTGATTTGATGAGTCTCCGTCTCCAACAAGTCCTTACTTTTGAACAAAGGATGAGGATTTAGAAGCAATTAACAAAACTATTACACTCATGTGTTCCGCACATAGTTTTGATGTGAACCATTTCCCTATACATGGGTACTTTTTACTCTAGCGCTAGCTAAAGGTTTTATGCCCATGTAACCACATATGCATAATATACTCATATGTGATGGTACTTTGTACTTAGAGATTCTTTTATAGCTCTCATTTTATTTATTCTCATACTGTTGATCATCTATCAACAGAGAGTTCTTCTAGCCATTGCATGCCTTTGTGCTTGGATATTCTGCTTCACTCTTGTGTGTACTTCTATTCTAGCTTCCTCAATCACTTACACACCCAAGAATGGTATCAGAGCAAGTTTAGCTCCTTCCTGACCTCCAAATTTTTTTTTGTGACATCGCCATGTGCACTTTTAAATAGTGCAAATTGGTTTTAGAGGATATAAATATGAAGATAAACACTTGAAGAGTATTTCCACCAAGCACGTTGGGGTTTTACCCCCCTTTTCAAAGCCATTTGTGCAGCCAAATGGAAAGTAACAATGACTTCTTTGACATGCTTGAAGCTCAAGATAAGCTTGATGGGAGAAACCATCCAATGTGATCTTACATGATGAAACATATTCTTGTTGCAAAGCAACTATGAAACATAGCGGAAGATGTTGACAAATGACCTGATGCTTCTTCTACTATGCAACATGTTGTCATAGATTTAGGATCTTCTTCTAATACAATAACTATGCCTTTTCTACCTACGCAAGAGCAACTTAGATGGGATGGAAAGGATGCTCAAGCTCATGCATTGAATTCCCTTCTATGAAGTGGCATATTGTTCCAAAGATTTGGTCATGTACTACTTCAAGAGAAGCTTGGGATATGTTGACATATTTAGGTAGTGATGTGTGTGAACACTCTAGGACTGCCGTGGCACTTTTTTCCCTCTTTAGGAGGTTTTTTTCCCTCGGCTTGTATATACGCCTATTTGCCCTAATGGGCTACTTATCTTTGTACATTCTCTAGTAATACATTCAGTATTGTGTGTTGTGCTCCAAGCTTCTTCTTCTTCCTTGTGTTGTTTGCGTGCTTCCGCAGACGTCTAACTCCAACAATTGGTATCAGAGCAGGTCGTCGCTTCATCTAGGGCACCACGACACACCTCCGTTTGCAGTCTCAGATTCGCACAAAATTTGGTGAGCATACTTAGGGTGTTTCAGATATCAAAACTGCTTTGCTTTGTGGTGCTGAAATCGCGATCTGAGCTCGTTTTGGCCTCTGAACGCACTATTGCAGTGCTTGTGTAGGCTATTTCGTCTTTTTGTGCCAAAGGTATATACCAATTTATTCGCCAGTATAAGTGTCTCAAAGTCTGCTACAGGCTTAGTGGAATTCGTGTGGGCAATTTTGTTCAACTTTTTGAGACACAATCAATTTTCTGCATCAAGGTATTTTAGTCACCGGCCATGGCTAAAAACAATGATGTATTTCGTATGTTGGTTATTGAGGATAAGTTGGATGATACCAACTACCCGTTATGGGCTTATATGATGCGACATGTGTTGGTTGCAAAAGGATTGTGGAACATTGTGCAGGGTGTCGAAAAACTTCCTATCACACCTGCAACTGTTACAACTGCAGGTACTCAAGCTGATGCAGAAGGTGTTGAAGATGATGGTATTTTGCATATTCCTGTTCGTGCTGCAGTTTTTGCTGCACCTACTACATATCAGATTCATTGGGATGGCAGAGGTGCCCAGGCACATGCATTGATAGCTTTGTCTCTCAAACGTGCCATTATTCCTCATATTTGCTCTTGCAGAACAGCTAAGGATGCTTGTGATACACTTACCACATTGTACCAAGCTAGGAATGAGGCTCGTGTTGCTTACCTTCGAAAACAGTTGGAGAGTGAGCACATGAATGAAGGTGATTCTATGGAGAATTTCCTAACAAAGATCAAAGACTTGAAGGAACAGTTGATTTTTGCTGATGAGGTTATACCAGATAGCTCACTTGTGCAGACCGTTCTGAATGGTCTTCTCAATTCATATCAGAGTTTTGCTTATACTCTTCGGTTGATGATGAAAGGCAATCCAAATGCCTTGTCATTTGAGGATTTAGTCTCTGTTCTGTTGCAGGAGGATCAGTCTAGGTAGAACAGGTCCATTATGCGTGTTGCAGATCAAGCTTTCCTGGCTACTCAGAAGGGCAAAGGAAAATGGAGCTCTTCTACTAGTAAGCAGAAATCTGCAAATGCTGCACATTCGAAGAACCAAGACAAAGATGAGAAAAAATCAGAAAAGCAGAAATTGTTTTGTAAGTACTGTAAAGGGAATGATCATATCATAAAGAACTGTCCAAAACTGGCTGCAAAAGAGGCAAAGAAGAAAGAGGATGGAATGGTTGTTGCAGAAGCCTCTACACCAAAAATGGAGTCTGCTAATCTTGTGCAGGAAGAAGAATGGGCGTTTACTACTGTTTGCAGTTTTGACCCATCTTCTCATGAGCAGTGCATGTCTACAGTAGACTCAGATGTTTGGTACTTTGATAGTGGGGCGACCAAACATATTACTTCGCAACGCAGTTTCTTCTCTTCACTCGAGCTTGGCCTTGTACAAATCAAGGATTTGAAAGAGCATTTGGTAAACATTGATGAGATCATTCTAGATGCATCACTAATTTCTAAACGACTCCAAGGATTACCAGAATCGTTTCAAACATTTGCTACCACACTTTGTTTGGTTGCAAAGGGAAATCCAAATATGTATATTTTGATGAGTTTATGTCTCTTTTTTTGCAAGAATAGCAATCAAGAGTGAATAGAAGTGGTTTGTTTGAGGGAATGCAAGCACTTGCTATTACACAAAAAGGAAAAAGCTAGTATAGCTCAGCTTTGGCTTCATCAAAACAAAAGCCTCACTCTTTCTCTTCCACTTCCTCCTCTCATGATCGTGATATGCAAAAGAAAAAGAGATGCAAGTATTGTTGAAAGGCTGGTCATACCATTCATGAGTGTAGAAAGCTTGTCAATCATAATGAAAAGAAAAAAGAAAATGGCATGTCTATTGTTGAGGATAAATTTATGCAAAGAATGATGAAGTTAATTTTGCTCAAGATGTTTGGGCATGTGTTGGTTACATGTCATTATGATTCATCATCACATTCTACATGTATGATTGTGAATGACTCTGATTCCGATTGTTTTTTTGATAATGGTGCTTCAAAGCAAATCACTTCATGCAAATATTTTTTGCATCTTTAAAAGATGCACCCAAGGGAGGACATGTTATATGTGAAAACAATGCTTCTTATGCTATTATTGGAGTTGGAGAAATCTAGCTTATGACTGCAAATGGAGGTTTTGTTACTCTCATGAATGTCGTTGCAGAGCACAAAAGTAGAACACTTCTTGAAATGGCACAATGTATGGTTAAAGGAAAGCATCTTCCAGATACGTTTTGGATGGAAGCTGTCATGTGTTCAAACTATGTATTGAATTTTTATCCTACAAAAGCATTGATTCATTACACCTTATGAGCCTTGGAATGAATGGGAGCCAATGGTTGGTAATATTTGCACATTTGGTTGTTTGACATATGCTCTTATGCCATCACAACAAAGTCACAAACTTGATGACAAGGTTAAAAATGTATGTTTGTTTCATATGGTAGTGAGAGTAAAGGCTATTTCTTACCATCCATTGATGGATAAAATTATTGTAAGTTGAGATGTGACATTTTCTCAAAATTAATCTTCTCCTTTACTTGAATGTAAATTTCACCCAACAATCAGCTCACAAGATGTGTTTGATATACATGCCTTTGTTTCAAAGTGGCATGCTTGATTATGGCCATGTAGGCCACCCAAATGAGGTTCAAAGAGCTGAAGAAATTCTGTCAAATATGGCTGAAAATTTCCAACCAAATAGGGATAAAATTCCCAAACTTCTGTGACAAAGAAACATGGTTGAAAACTTGCAGCCAAAGATGGCTGAAAATGTCTAGCTAGACATGGCTGAAAATTTGTAAAATTTGTAAAATTTGTAGCCACCCATGATTGAAATTTAGCATGATATTCACCCCGCTCGTAATGCACATTTTGATGACATATAACATAAGGAGCACTTGTCTATCAAGGATGCACAATGCCAAAATGGTTGCAAAAAACATTGCAAGGTAGGCATTTGAGTGCTCCTTTATTTGGTAGAACAAATCAAGATCTTGCCATGCATCAAGTGACTTTGTGGATGTATCTCTTATTGCAACCACATGTAATGAAAAGCCACTCACTTTTGAAGATGCATGAGATGATTCAAATTTGGATGAGCGAAATGCATTTGGAATTGGATTCTATTCACAAAAAATGTACTTGAGAGTTAGAAGAATTGCTAAAAGGTAAGAATGCCATTGGTACTATGTGGGTTACAAAATGAAGTTAGATGGTAGCATTGATTGCTACAAAGCTAGACTAGTTTCAAAAGGTTAAGTGCAAAAACATGACATTGATTATGATGAGATTTTTGCATCTACTTCATGCATGACTACCATTTGTTATGTGATTGCATTAGTGTTGATATATTTCGATAGTGATGTGTTTCAAGACACTTAGGACCCCTGGGGCACTTTTTTCTCTCTTTAAGAGGTTTTTTCCCTCGACTTGTATATAACATATAACCCTAACATGTTACTTATCTTTGTACATTCACTTGGTAATACATTTGGTATTGTGTGTTATGGTCCAAGCTTCTTCTTCTTCCTTGTGCTGTTTACATGCTTCTATAGACCTCAAACTCCAACAGTTGGTACCATAACAGGTTGCCGCTTCATCTAGGCATCATCAACACCCATTTGATCACAATCTTAGAATCGCACGAAAATTGGTGAGCATACTCAGGTTACAATCATTTTTTTTGCATTAGGGTATTTTAGTTAGTGGCCATGGCCGAAAGTAATTATGTATTCTATAATTTGGCTATTAAGGACAAGTTGGATGATACTAATCATCCATTATGGGCATATATTATGCATCATGTATTGGTAGCAAAAGGATTGTAGAATATTTAGGGTGTTGAAAAAGGACCTACTACACCTGTAAATATAGTTATTCAAGGTGACATAGATGGCATTGAAGATGACAATCTTCAAATTCCTATTTGAATTGTGGTTCCTATTGCACCTACTGTTGAGCAACTTTGTTCATATGGCAAAGATGATCATACAAATGCATTGATATCTTTGCCTATCAAAAGTGCCATTATCCCTTGTATTTGCTCTTGCAAAATAGCAAATCATGCTTGGGATACACTTACCACTTTATACCACGCAAGATATGAGGCTCATTCCTTACCTCTAAGAACAATTGGAGAGTGAGCATATGAATTAAGGAGATTCTATGGACATTTTTCTAACAAATATCAAAGATTTGAAGGAACAATTGATTTTTGTTGATGAAGTCTTACGAGATAGTTCACTTGTGCAGACTGTTCTTAATGTTCTTCGAGATTCATATCAAATTTTTGCCTCTATTCTTTGATTGATGATGAAAGGAAATCCAAATGCAAACTTTGTATTTTAACAATTTAGACTAGACCCTTTCAAACTCTACAAAACTTAGTCTACGGTGACCTTAGAATGGCTTCCTTAGGAGGACATAGTTTTTCAGAGGTAGTAATCATGCCCACCATCACAAAAAAGATCCACCAAGTCACATCTTGTGACTTCTTTCCACCAAGATTGTAAACCATTATAATGATGACCTAGATGCCCACATAAGGATGTTGGAAACTTATTATAGATCCTAGATGGAATAGAGTTTTGATACAATAATGCAAATGTTTTCAAGTAACACTTACAAAATAAGGGATCAAGTGGCCAATGAAATTTAGTGCTACTCATTTTTGGGACTTTGAACTCCTAATGAGAGAGTTCTTAAATTGGTTTCGACAGAAAAATTAAACTTGATAACTATATGATATTTTGAATAGACAACAACCCCACCAACCTATCCAAATCTATCTCATTGAATTTAGGAGAACCTATAGGTAGATTTTGGGAGAGGATTGAATCCCACCTAATGTAGTTGCCATATTATTTATTGATGGTCTTTCCCCTCTGACTAGGTGATGTAATGTGGATCTATGAAGTCCGAGAAATTTCTCTTCATGATATCATTCTCGTTGCATTAAGGTTAGATAGTAAACTCAGATTAAATATGGCCTAGGGGGAATCCCATAAGCTAACTAAATATTTAGATCCTATAGAGTGGAAGCTGGCCAATGTTTGAATGGAATCCACAAAGCCTTTTAAGCCACTATACTGCACTCATTGTCAGAATGTTGAACACACACTGAATTCTTGCACCTTGAATCAAATGTCTTGTGCTATTTGTGACAATTCTCAACCACATTATTATAATTGAATTCATCATTGAAAATTACAGCATGAAATCAACCAATCAGTAGGTAAATGCTCATTATTATGTCCAAGCTTATCCTCTAAATGTACCTCACCCATAATCCCTTCCACCCATAGTACCTCCATATCCCCAAGGTTCCTTCCAAAATTATCAATATCCTTAGGCCCTCATCTATGTTCTCCTGAATACTTCTTGATCACAATAGTATGCACAACCTCTGCCCAAACAACCATATCCACGTGTGCAATGTTGAAGATAAAATGTACAAGCTCATTTTCATATGAGCCAATCTTGGATAAATTTACCAAACATAAAGATAAAGAAAAATTAGAGGAAAAAAGGAAAAAATAATAAAAGAAAAAATCTAGTCAAAATTCATGATGAGTAAGAGATACAATATCTTGCCTTGTAGTTAGTAGCATGTAGTGGAGAAAGTGGTGAGTTAAGAAGAAGGCACAAACTTCTTCACATGCTCATTGGTTATAAAAGTGAAGTGGGAACACATTCAAAACAAGGAGAGAAAGAGGCAAGAGCTCTCAGTAGTCAGATCTAGCCATTTTGTCATTTTGTCTTCCCTTAGATTCCTTCCAGCCGCACGTTAGTTTGTACACAGCTCTGTTGCAGAGCTCATATCTCAGTGCATATGTAACCATTTTGTGCGTTTAAACATTCATTGGAAAGCTTATTTCATGCTCATTTTTCAGATCAAATATCTCTTTGAAAGCTTATGTAGTTTGTGAGATATCAATGAAAGAGTGAAGTCCAGTTTTTCAGTATACCTATGTAGATAGGTAGTCTACTTTGGTCGATTAAGTCTCCCAACCAAAACATATTCAAATTGCATGATTCTTGTCTTGTTTGAAAGCTCTTGGCGTCTACTTTTATTCTCCCAAATATCTCATTGAGATCATTTATATTCTATGAGATATCTATCAGAGAGTAAAGTCCAGTTTTATAGTGTACTTATGTGTGCAGGTGGTCTGATTTGGTCAGTTGACTTCCCTGACCAAAACTCATCCAAATTAATTGTTTTTTAGCTTGTTGGAAAGGTATTTGTTCTACTTTCTCTATACCAAGTATCTTTCTCAAAGGATATATATTCAGAGAGTTATCAGTCCGAGAGTGTCAGTTCTTCAACATACCTATGTGGACATGTAGTTCATCTTTGTGAGTTGTGTTTCCTAATCAAAACTTGTCCAAATTAAGTTATCTATCGCTTGTTAGAAATATCTTCTTGTCTAATTTGATTGACTAAAGGCTCAAGTCCATTTGAGTTTTGTATTAAGAGCAGCAAGCTATCTAAGGTGCAGCTATTTGTCCAAGTGCTGGACATACAAGGGTGGTTCACTACACATTTCCGTTGCGCATAGGAGAACTCATTCTCCACAGTTGGTATCAGAGAAAACTTGGTGCTGAAGCTTTATCAACATAGCTGGAGATAAAGAAAAGCAAAAGAGGAGCTATAAAACAAGGAGGAGCTTCACAAACGCAAGAGCAAAGGACTATAACTATTCGAGGTAACTCTCAAAGTCTTTGATACTCTTCAATGGTTGACTTGGGTCAACAAGTAGAGAAGTTGGATAAGGATAACTATCCTGTGCAGAGGTTTAGAATGATCAACTACCTAATGGGCAAAGGCTTATGGGGTATTGTAAGCGGCGATGATGCTCAACCTCAAATCAATCAAGCTATGGCCACCGAAGTCCAAAGGAGGCAAGCAAAAGAATGGGAAGAGAGGAATAGGAGAGTCATGTTCCTCATTTCGAAAGTCATTACTAATGCCATGGTAGGTCATATTCAACATCTAGAGAAAGCTAAGGATGCTTGGGAAGCTCTTGAAAGGATGTATTCAACAAATACCAAAGCTAGGAAACTTCAACTCAAGAATGAGTTGAACACAATCAAGAAAAGTTCGAGTCAATCCATAGCTGAATATACTTTGAAGATTAAGGAGCTAAGCAATGCTTTAGCTTCTATTGGCACAACGGTTGAAGACGAAGATCTTGTGTGTTATACTCTCAATGGCTTGAGAGAAGATGAAAGATGGAAGCCTTTTATAACTTCCATTAACTTGAAAGATGTATATCCAGGTTTTGAACAACTAATCCCTCATCTTGTCACAGAAGAGCTTAGCTTCGGTGGTCCCAAAGGAAAGGACAGCCACAACAAATGTTATATGCAGGTCGAGGTAAAGGAAGAAACTCAAGAGGAGGCTCAAGAGGAAAAGGAAGAGGTCACAACCACTCCAACTACAATCAAAACAATTCGGAAGACAACAAGGATGCATCAAATGCCAACACACAAGGAAGAGGTCGAGGTAGAAGTAGAGGAAGAGGCCGAAGCTCCTACAATTCTCATAAAGGTATAACATGCTATCATTGTGGTAAAGTAGGACACTATGCTAGTGATTGTTGGCTGAAGAATGGAAGACCAAATGGAGGCAATCAAAGGAACCAAAGCAACTATGCAAGCACCTCAAGTGAAGGAAGCAAGGACACACTACTTGCAATGAGACATGAGTATAGAAGCTCTTGTGAAGATGACAAAAAATGGTACATTGATTCAGGTTGTAGTAACCATATGTCATGCCAAGGAAGTTTGTTCACTAATCTACAGGTACCAAGTGGAAAAGGATGTGTTGAAATAGGTGATGATACTCAACACATGATTGAACATATTGGAGATATAAGGCTTGGAGATACAAGTAGAGCAAAGGTACTATCTAATGTTCTTCATGTTCCTACAATTTGAAAGAACTTGATTTCAGTAGGACAAATGGTAGAGAAGGGTTATCATGTCATATTCAATGAGAATGGGTGCTTCATAAAGAATCCAAAGGAAGAATTCAAGGTCATTGCTTGAGGTAGAAGAGAAGGAAGGATGTTCACTTTGGACGTCCAACATCCACATGGAAAGGTCATGTACATTCAATGTGGGAACAAGAAGATTTCAGAGCTGGACTTATGGCACAAAAGAATAGGACACATCAACATTCCAAAGCTGAAGGACATGAGCAAACATGAAGTGGTAAGAGGTCTTCCAAAATTTAATAGCATTGGACTACATGAGTTATGTGAAGCTTGTCAACTAGGAAAGCAAACGAGGCAGCCATTCAAAAGGAGCAATTATGTGGCTCCAAATTTCTTGGACTTGATACATACGGATGTATGGGGACCAACCCAAGAGGCATCAATGGCTGGTAATAGATTTTTTGTCACCTTCATTGATGATCACTCAAGAAAGGTATGGCTATTTTGTATGAAGCAAAAATTAGAGGTGTTTTCTATATTCAAAAGATTCAAAGCTGAAGTTGAAAAGGAAACAGGAAGGTCTATCAAAACCTTAAGGTCCGATGGTGGAGGAAGAATACTTCTCCAAAGAATTTTCAGATTTTCTACAAGAGAATGGGATCAAAAGGCAATTCACTTGTAGGTATACACCACAACAAAATGGAGTAGCTGAGAGGAAAAATAGGCAAATTGCTGAAATTGCAAGATGCATGCTCAACGAGATGAAGGTACCATTGTACTATTGGGCTGAAGCTACCACAACCGCCATTTACTTGATGAATAGGTGCACAACATCGAGAATACATCACTTGACTCTAGAAGAGGTATATTCCGGTAAGAAACCTGATCTTACACACCTCAAAGTGTTTGGATGTGTTTGCTTTGTTCACATTCCACAAGAAGTTAGAACAAAGATGGAACCAAGATCAGAAAAATGCATTTTCATCGGCTACTCAATGTAGCAAAAAGGATACAAGTGTTACAACCCTAGAACAAAGGAATTAAGAGTCTCGCGAGATGTGGTCTTTGATGAACTAAGACCATGGTATGAAGATAAAGGAAAGGAAAAGATTCTTGAAGAAGATTGTGATGATTATGCAGGAACAAATCAAAGAGAAGTTCAACAATCAAGCACAAAGCTTTCAGGTCCACAGGCATCTACATCAAATGAAGAATGTTCAACATGGAGGGGGAGTCATTCTTTGTCTCCAAATTCAGCTCATAGTAGAGCTGAAGAAGCAAGTGCTACTCCAAACAGTGAGGTAGATGCAAGTGAAGAAGAATATGAAGAGGTAATCACTCCGATGGTAAAGTTGAATAGTTTAAAGAAGCAACTTTCTAAAGGCAATGAAAGAGGATCTTCAAGGACAAGGTATCCAACTCAAAGGTTGAGTTATGATAGTTTTATGGCGAGACATTTTGCATACATGATGCAGGTTATCAAAGACAAAGAGCCTGAGACATATGAAGAAGCTTGCACACAAAAGGAATGGAAGCAAGCTATGAAAGAGGAGATCAAAGCTCTCAAAGATAATCACACATGGGAGCTAGTGCCAAAGAAAGAAGGTATGAAGATTGTTCCAAACAAATGGGTATTTAAAGTAAAGAGGAATGCTGATGGTTCACTAGCTAGATATAAAGCTAGATTAGTTGCCAAAGGATTTAAACAAACACAAGGCATAGATTATGATGAAGTTTTCAGCCCTGTTGCAAAGACGGGAACTATCAGAACATTAATCGCAATTGGTGCTTCAAGGAGATGGCCATTATATCAACTCGACATCAAAAATGCTTTTCTTAATGGAGAACTACAAGAAGAGGTATACATGAGTCAACAGGTTGGATTTCAAGATGAAAACCATCCAGATTTTGTTTGCAGGTTGAAGAAGGCACTTTATGGCTTGAAGCAAGCACCAAGAGCATGGAATCAGAGATTGGTAGAGTATCTAAGTGTGGATACAACCCAAGTAGTGCAGATCCTTCGTTGTACATGAAGAAGGAAGAAAATAGAGAGGTATATATTTGCATATACGTCGATGACCTCATCATAACAGGAAATGATGTTACAGGGATTGAAGATATAAAAAAGAAGCTTGGTAAGGAGTTTAAAATTTCAGATCTTGGAGAGCTGAAATATTTTTTAGGAATTGAAGTTGTTTATGGAAAGAGTGGCATCTACTTGATGCAAAGGAAGTACTTGTTGGATGTTCTTTTCAGATTTGGAATGAGTGAATGCAAACCACTCACTCAACCCATGGACGCAAATACAAAGATTTGTTCAAATGATGGAGAACCATTGGAAGATGTAACGACATACAGAAGCATTGTAGGATCATTGATCTATGCAAACATTACAAGGCCTGATTTGTCTTATGTTGTTGGTGTATGTTGCAGAGCCAAAGAGCGCACAAAGCAGAGAAAAAGACGGGCCCCAAAATTTTTCCGATTTGGACCAGATATTTTTGTAACATATTCATTTTTGTAATATATTTCCCTTGTAAAGGCACTAGAGGAGTCCTCTAGATGCATTCCCATAGAAGAATAGAAGCTTACCCATGTAAAATAGTAGGAAATTAGCTCTTAGGGAATAAAGTGCCGGTCACTTGTGTGAAAGGACCATTTTTAGGGCACTAGTATATAAGTCAAATGTGACTCTTTGTAAAAGACTTTTTGCCATTGTGAGAATAGAGAGGACAGAAATTCGAATTTGTGTCTTCTTCCCTCTTCATCTTCTTCTTCGTGAGCTTGTATGCATGTGTATTGCTTGGAAAGAGTGCTTGTGAGTGTTATCTATCCTTGAGAGTGTTTTTTTGCTGTAGGAAAGGTGTGTGCGAGGTGTAGGAAGCGCTGAAGTGTAGGAAAGTATTCCCGCGACTCAGTATTTCTGTCATAACTTGAAGTAGGAGCGTCCGAATTGAGTGAAACCACTGCCATTGGATGCGTCTTCTCGAGAGCTTCAAAACGCATATGCTATTCGCTATGTTTGGAGCTCGGAGCTAGGAGAAAAGTCCAAAATACTGACGGCTGCTGCACCAAGTATCGTTTCGTCTTGACCTACAGCTGAAGCTTGTTAGGATAAGTATTTACCTCATTTTCACTCTTGAGTAATTCACTTGCATTGACCATTGTGCGATTGCATGTCTTCACACACTCGGCTAGGTTAGAATACTCTTCGGATTGATAAATTAAAAGCGTGTATCCCCACTATATGCACTTGTGAGGGGATCGAGGTACAGTCTCTTTCTCCGCAAGTCCCTAAGTTGAAGCTTAGGTCAACACACTTTTTGGCGCCGTTGCCGGGGAGTGACGAATCAAACCGAGGCATTCGCGTGATGGTAAGTAGCTTTTTGCTTTGAAGAACGTGGAGGAGCGGAAATCTTCTCTTCTTTGGTAAGTCAATTTCAACCGCACTTGCTACTTCTCATTCTTGGAGTGTGTGTAGTGAGTTGATAGATTAAGGAAGGGAGTAGAAGAAGTAGAATAGGAGTGAGTGGAGAGTAGAGTAGGCTTTAGGTTTGTTCAAGAATTTTCATTTTTCTGTAAGCTAGGAATTCCCAAGTATAAAAGCCAAAAAATTTTTCATTTTCAAGTTACTTGTTGAACAAGTATCGTGGAGAGCTGCGTCGAGTGTCGTGTGAGCCCAACGATCGTTTCGAGGGAAGCAAGCAATAGTGGAGAGAGTTCAGTGCAAGGAGTTGGACCAAGAGATCATGGGAGCTTCCAAGGTAAACTAAACCACCTCCTTGCTCAAAAATTTCAGCATTTCAACCTAGGACAAGGAAAAAACGACCTGCGCTGAGTGTCGTTTGGGCCTTCAGGGGGTTGAGAGTATTGTGTTGATTGATACAGTGGGTGGGGGTAAGAGAGAGAACCTAGGAGAGAAAGGGGGAAACATCCAAACCTCAAAAAACAACACAAAAATTTGAAAAAGGGTCAAGTATCGCTTTGCTCCTGCGGTCGAGTATCGTTTTACTCCTGCGGTTGAGTATCGCGATATTTCCCAGCGGTCGTCGGTCGTTTCGCTAGGGATCGTCACGTTAGAGATCGTTTCAGACAAAGGTCGTAGACCGTTTCATTTAGAGATCGTTTCTGATAGAGATCGCAGATCGTTTTGCTAGAGATCGTTTTGATCAGAGGTCGTCGGTCGCGTATCGTTTGCCAAGTATCGCTATCCAGAGATCGCGACATTTGTCAAAGGTCGTGTATCGTTTGTCATAGGTGTCGTCGGTCGTCGATCGTTTGACGGAGATCGCGACATTTGACAAAGATCGGTATCGTTTCAGATAGGTATCGTCGATCGTTTCTAGTGAAGGTCGTAGATCGTTTATATTCGAGTATCGTGTATCGTCTAGTGAGAGATCGTGTGTCGTTTCAGCCCAAGTATCGCCGGTCGTTTCTACTAGAGATCGTCGGTCGTGTATCGCTTTCTGCCAGAGATCGTTTTGCTAGAGATCGTTTGGTCAAAGATCGTTTTCCAGCGATCGTTTTGATCAAGTATCGTGTATGAGCGGTCGTTTTGGTCAGAGGTCGTAGATCGTTTCATTGAAAGGTCGTGTATCGTTCCCAGTCAGAGATCGTTTGGGGAAAGGTCGTCTTCCAGCGATCGTTTCATTCAAGTGTCGTCTGTCAGCGATCGTTTTCTCAGAGATCGTGAGAGTCAAGTATCGTGATTGGAATTTCTCTGTCAGTCACATTCCAGCCTAAGTTCTCCCTGGACTTCTGAGCCATAACTTAGAACTCTAGAGGTTAAAGGTGGACTAGAATTGATCAGAGCTCTTAAGTGAATGAACCTGAGATCAGGAAGAACCCTAGGAAGCCGTAGAAGTGTAATTTCTTTTGTAGGGAGTGTAGCTGAACCGAGTAACCGATCACACTATTCTGAGACCTCTAGTGAGTCAGAAGGAGAAATCCCTATGGCTTCCGAGGATATGCAAGGCACTGTACCCATGATTGGCCAGATGTCCATCATTGAGGGTGAATACAGAACTTCCTTAGAGTATGTGAGCACTAATCACAATGAGATCCCTATCTATCTGGATGGTCTAAACAGATCAGTGGCCAGACTAAGGAAGGCTTCAGAGGCCTACATAGTGCCAAGACCAGCAGTTAAGTACATAGGAGGACTGTACATGGATAAACAAGACATTCAATACATGGTCACAGAACATCCTGAAATCATTAATGAGCGTGGTGAGGAGAATAATACTTCAAGCTTAAATGGACATGAAACTGAAGTACAAGTGACTACTCCTAGAGGAAGATCAACAATCACTAAACTTTGGAGAGGAGACTTAGTTCCCCAGGATGACACTCTAATAGATGTGTATTTGATCAACGGGATGGAGCACCTGCTCAGAGCCCACTCTTCTATTTGGGAAGCTGCTCCTAACCCAGTTACCATCTATGAGTTACAAGATCCTGAATTTTCCACCATCATTACATATTTGGACAAAGACCACAGAAGGTATTGGCCAGTCACTGAATTAGAGAGAGCTGAGCTGAAATATCAGAACATCCCAGTGTTCCCCCCAAGGGACCAAGCCACTACTTCACGTAACCCACTTAGAACCTCTCAAAATGATTCAAGTCAACATTCAGGACAAACACAACAAACTCAACAAACCCAGATCCCTGTCAGACCACATGTTCAATTCGCAATGCCTGCCACTAATCCTAATTATCGGCCACAACCAGCCATTGACCCAAGACATGGAGTTCATGCTCCAGTCAGACCACAGGTAGTACGAGGACCAGGTATACCTACAGGAAGACCAAATTACCCTGTAATGCTGAGACAACCTGAAGCAGGAAGGAGACTAAGACCGATTCAAGTGGCCAAGTGCATGAGAAATCATTATGATGGCTCGAGTGAACCCTATAATCATATAGCAGAATTTAAACAAGTAGTTAGAGCCGAGCAGGTAGATGACTTCATGATTCAATATGAGTCCTTTGGCCTCACCTTGTCAGACACAGCCCTGGCCTGGTTTCAGCCATTGGATCCAAATACCTTTCAGAACATGGATCAAGTGTATCAAGAAATGATTGAAGAATTTACCAAGTCTGGAATCAAGAACAATTCTTCGTCATTAATCCACAGCTTCAAACAGGTCCCAACTGAGTCAGTCAGATTGGCTGCCAGGAGATTCAAGCAGTATGTGGATAGATGCCCCGTAGAGGAGAGACCAACACAAAACAAGATGGTATCATTGTTCTTAGAAGGACTATTGAACGGAACCTTGAGGTCATTAGTGTATGTGAAGAGAGTTCAAACTCTGCAAGAGTGTATGAAGGAATGTATAGACCTAGAGGATAACCTTGCAGGAGACTTGAAAATACCCCAAGGAAGTGTGAAAAGTGAAGAGTCATCAAATAGCACATCAAACCCTAAAAACAACATAGAGGAAATTGCTGACTTGCTAGCAAAAAAACTGAATATGCAAGGACAGAGGAATTATCCCACCAATCCTATGAGAACGCCTATGCTTAGAAGATGTATGCAGTGCGGAGGGGATCATCCTTCTCACTTGTGTACTAGGGGAGTAGTCCCACCACCTGCCTATGCTCCTCATAGACCCTCTGTTCCCGGGCCACTACAGTATTGCAGTATAGAGCAGAGGTACACAAACCATAGTACCGAGAACTGCCCTTACAATAGGCAAACCAGACCCACCCAGCCTTATGTGAGACCATATGGATATCCGCAGAACCAGCAGGGAGGAGAAGCCTTCAGATATCCCTCATATCAGCCACAGGCACCAATAGCACGACCATACACATACCAAGGATATACACAGCCTCAGCCAGTGCTAGGACAACAACCGCCCCACCCTCAGAACGTTGTCCCAGTTAAGATAGCGCAACCAGAGGAAAACTTAGAAAGGGCTATAGTGCCAGCCACACCTTTGACTAGTAGTGAACCATGTGACTCATTTTACGAACCTAGTCAAGGAATATACTCAGGTTGTGAGAGCTCAATAATGGATTATGGGCAACAATATGACCCATATGCTTATGGCATGGAGACACCAGAGAATTCATACAACTACGAGCAAGAATATGTACCATTAATGTATACAGCTCCTAGAGCAACCATGCCACCTCGACCAATGAATAGACCACCTGTACCTAGAGGACCATGCTACAGATGTGGAGGTGACCACTATATCAGAGAATGTACATTACCGAACCCACCACCACCACAACGAATTTGGGAAGGTTACTGTAGCGATTGTGGAAAGGAACATCTTTTCAGAGATTGTCCTAAGAACCCAAACAAAGTCACATCTAACGTACAGATTAACGTGATAGAGGTAATTGAATCGTCAGGGAGTGATAAAGAGTACACTATACCTTTAAAAGCCATAACAAGAGCTAAGGCTAGAGAAAACCCTGATAAAACCGAAGAAAATAATCAAAGTGACAAAGAGGGAAATACACCCATCCCTCACAGAGTAGAAGACTCCGAAGAACCGGAAAAAAGTATCACCAGTAAACGATCCCAAAGATGGAAGCAAAGGAGAGACAGGATAAAAGAAAAAAAGTCATTGCAAAAGGAGGAGAATGAAAAGAGGAAACCAAAATCAGCAGAAGAAGCACGAGTGGAAGAAGAAAATAAAATGGAGGAAGAAAAGAAGGAGGTAGGATCGGTATTAGCAGATCCAATGCCAGAAGAATTAGCTATGTGGATTCAGGCATACAAAGCGAGAATAAAAGCAGGACCCACCATAGAACAATATGAGAGAGAATATCCGAGAGGTGACCTAGAGAAAGAAAGATTGGAAATCTGCAAAAAATTGATAGAAGTTGCCCAACAAACATTAGAAAAACCCGCATCACCTTTACCAAACAATCGAATTTGCGAAGAAAAATTCCAAGAGTGTCTGAACAATCCGGAAAAGCATAACGTAAATAGACCTCTGGATAATGAAATTGGTGTTGAAAGAAAGGAAGGATCCATAGTCCCTGAAACAGAAGGAGATTGGACTAAGGATTTATGGGCACGAGTTCAAGAGGACAAGTGGAAAAAGGTGGAAAGGATGGAACCGCCCTTTGAAGAATTGAAAGCAGAAAACGAAATAGAGGATTCAATACCTGAACTTAATTCAGAAGAAATTTTTCCAATGGATGCAAGTGACAAAGAAGCGGAAGACGATGTAAAGGAACTGCCCAATTACACCGGGGAATACGAGCACAACTCAGAATTGTATCGCATTCCATCAATAACAAGAAGAGAAACGAATCCATCAGTTCAAACATCGGAGATCATACAGCGCCTTAGAGAAGTGAAAATCCCATGTACCTTAACATTCGAAGAATTGCTAAAGGTAAAACCACATCTAAAGGAAAAATTGATCAATCAGTGGGAAGTCAAGGAGGCAAAGAAGGAGGTAGATGACGAAGTGAAAACGGTGAGAATTCCAGTGGATAAAGTAGGAGACTTTAGTGAAGGAGATGAAGGAAATACATGTCTACCAATCACTTACAGGGGTTATACAACCAAAGCCATATTAGATTCAGGAGCTGGTGTAGGCATTGCTACCAAAGAAATTTGGCAGAAATGGGGAAAACCAGCATTGAGACCAACACGTATGAAAATTCAAATGGCAGATGGACATACAGAAAGACCCTTAGGATTATTGGAACGAGTAGTCTTCACTACGTGCGGAGTGGAATTCGAACATACTTTAGCAATATGTCACTTTGAAAGGCCGAGCAACTATGAGATGATCTTGGGAAGGCCATTCATGAGACAGCTAAAGGTCGTACAAGATTGGGGAAAAGATGCAGTGTACCTACAACACGCAGGAGTCACCACTAGGATCAACCTACATACGTACACATATCAAGATGTACCACCTCTGCAATGGAATCAAGTCCATAAAGAGGAAGACGATCAATCGATTCATAGTGCAGGTTCCAGTGACCAATCCTGGATGAACGAGGACACTCATCTATGGATATGCCAAGCTGCAAAAAAGGAAGAAGAGAGAAGAAAAAGTTGGCAGCAGAAACAAGGTGTAGTGAGATCGGTACGAGATCCAGCTTATATGCCACAAGTATTTCCAGACGAAGAATTCGAACCCCATGGTTGGATGGAAATCTTAGCCACCCTCGATGTCTGTGTAAACGAAGAAGTGGTAACTATGAACGAATGTATTGACGAGGAGGGTTATGACATTAGTCTGTACATGATAGTCCTTCAGGAGGCAGAAGAAGGAGAAGTAATTGAGAAAGACTGGAAGGAGGACTACGAGAGCATTGAAATGGAACCAGAAGCCCTGGATCTAGGAATTAGCACCAACATGGATATCACTACCGATGAACAACATGAGGATCTCACACAAAAGGAAGAATTAGAAGTTGAAAGGGAGTTAGAAGAGGAAGATAATAAGCTTCAAGACCAATTTGAGGTACCAGCGCATTTCAAAAAATATGAAGTAGAAGAGAGGAAGATTGCTATTCAAATGCCTAAAAGAGAGGCACAACCGGGAATAGCATATGATAATAAAGAGCAAACCAAAAAAATAGTGGTAACCATGGAAGGAGGAGAGGAACGATGTACTTTCATAGGACAGGATGTCTCAGAGGAAGAAGAGCAAGAGCTAATTCGACTCATAAGAGAATACCGGGATGTCTTCGCTTGGACTTATAAGGATTTAAAAGGAGTAGATCCATCTATATGTGCGCATAGAATTCCCATGACATCCGAAGCCAAACCTTCTAAACAGAGACCTTATACTTATAATGAGGTGTATTCAGCCAAGATAAAAGAAGAGATAGATAAGTTGTTGGATGCTGGATTCATATACGAGATAGAACACACAGAATGGGTATCGCCCTTAGTGGTAGTGCCCAAGAAAAACGGAAAATTGAGAGTGTGCATAAATCTGAAGAAGGTGAATGCAGCCACTATACGTGATAGCTACCCATTACCGATTACGGATCATCTATTGGAGAGGGTAGCAGGCAAAGAGGTCTATAGCTTCCTAGATGGTTTCTCCGGATACAATCAGGTGGCTATTGCGACTGAGGACCAACACAAGACAGCTTTTGCCACGGAATGGGGTGTGTATGCATTCAGAGTGATGCCCTTTGGACTCACTAATGCGCCAGCTACCTTCCAACGATTAATGTGTCACGTGTTCAAGGAATTTTTGAAAAAAAGCATGGAAGTGTATGTAGATGATCTTTGCACGTATTCCAATCAAAGACCCGATCACATACCAGAATTAAGGAAGATATTCAACAAATGTAGGCAGTATAGAGTCTGCTTAAACCCAGAAAAATGTGTCTTCATGGTAAGACAAGGAAAAATACTAGGACACATAGTCTCTAGAAATGGGATATCTACGGATGAGGATAAGATTAAAGTCATACTGGACTTACCAAGACCCAAAAATGTAAAGGAAGTACAAGCTTTTATGGGACATTGTGGATATAACCGTAGGTTTATTCACATGTATGCCATAATAGCTAAGCCCTTATACAGTCTATTAACTCAGTTCACTTGGACAGACGAGTGTGAGAAGGCCTTCAACGAGCTTAAAAAGAGGCTGAGTACAGCCCCAATTCTAAAATCACCCAACTGGAATAAGCCTTTTCATATTCATGTTGACGCTTCGAATTATGCAATTGGATGTATCCTAGCTCAACCAGCTGATGAAGGAAAGCTTGACCATCCAATCGCTTATGCGAGTAGACAATTAAACCAAGCCGAAAGAAATTACACGACTACAGAAAGAGAGGGCTTAGGAATGGTTTATGCAGTCAAGAAGTTTAGACATTACCTCTTAGCCAACAAATTCAAATTCTTCATAGACCATCAAGCTTTGTTGTATCTAGTCAATAAACCTTGTAGCACGGGAAGGTTGGTGCGATGGTTCTTGTTACTAATGGAGTTTGACTTTGAGGTAATAGTCAAAAAAGGAAACACACATGTGAGAGCAGACCATCTTTCTAGGTTAAAACACGGAGAGCCACCTAGCGGAGTTCCTGATGATTTGCCAGACACCTATCTTTTTAACCTGGAAGTGTGTCCTCAATGGGCCGAGAAATTGATCCCAATACTTACACATGGACCTAAAGATGGGATCACACCAAAACGAAAACAAGATCTTTGGAGGACTAAAAACCTTCACATTATTGCTGGAAGTTTATACCACCAGGATTCAAGTGGATTACTGATGAGATGCGTGGAGGAAGATGAACAACAAATGTGGCTTCAGAAAGCACACATAAATCAATGGAACACTCACTTGGACGCAACTGGAACATGGCAAACACTCAAGAGATTTGGCATATATTGGCCAACCATGCAACGAGATGCACATCATTATGTGTCAAACTGTCAAATCTGTCAAGAACAAATCCCAGGTGAGAACTCTACGTTATGCTATTCTACAATAGCACCAAGGTGGAGCATGCCTTTAGTAAAGTTCTTCAAAACTCGAGAGTACCCTGACGGAGCTACCCTAGCAAGAAAACGTGCTCTTGAAGAACAGAGCAAAGATTACGTCATCCTAGGAAAACAACTCTTTAAACGCGGAAAGGATAACCAGCTAAGATTGTGCATTCATGAAAATGAATATCTCTCTGTATTAGAAATGGCACATGCAGGAGCTGCGGGAGGACATTTCTCAGCAGACAGAACGGTCAAGATGATTCTCTTTGCAGGCCTGTGGTGGCCAACTCTACATATGGACGCAGAGACATATGTAAAAAGTTGCGAAACATGTCAGAGAGCAAAATACCCCATTAGAAGAGATGACATGCCTTTAAGACCCATGGTTTGTGCGAGAGCATTTACCAAATGGGGAATTGACTTCATAGGACCTATCAATCCACCTGCGAAAGGATCACATGCGGAATACATCATAGTAGCCACTGATTACTTGACTAAGTGGGTAGAAGCAAAAGCCACGAGAAAGAATGATGCTCAAACCACAGCAAAATTTCTCTTTGAGCACATATTCACACGCTTTGGACTACCGATCGAGATAGTGAGTGATCGAGGAACGCATTTCTTAAACGAAGTCATTGAATCGCTAATGAATGAATTCTTAGTAATTCATAAAAAATCAGCCCCATACCACCCTCAAGCTAATGGGCAAGCTGAAAGTTCCAACAAAGTACTTTGTACTATATTGACAAAGATTGTCAATAATGGAAGGTCAGATTGGGACAAACAATTGCATCACGCAATTTGGGCCTTCCGAGTGGCATATAAAACGGCCATTGGAACTACACCTTTCAACCTAGTGTACGGGCAAAATGCCATTTTGCCAATTGACTTCTTAGTACCCACCTTGAAAGTAGCCCAGCAATATGAGTGGAACGGTCACGAATTATCTCAGCAATTAGATCAAATTGAAAAGCTGCACGAGACAAGATTGCAAGCGGTAGCAGGCATTTATGCCGCCAAACGGAGACAAAAGGCTTATTATGATGCACACATAAAGGACAAGGGATTAAAAGAAGGCGATTTAGTCCTAGTATACACCCTCAAACAACATGCAAAGAAGCTTCAAAAACGTGGATATGGACCTATGATCATAAATCGAATCTCCACTAGTGGAGCAGTCAATCTCGCCACACTAGACGGAAATATTCTTCCCAATTACATCAGTGGATGCAGGGTGAAAAGATTCATGGAGCCATTGACTGATCAAATGCTAGCGAGACTGTTAGGCTCTCAGAGTAGGAAAAAGGAAGAAGAATGCATACGAGAAGAAGCGAGGCAAGAAGCCCTAGAACGTATCAGAAAACGGAAAGAGTGGATGAGGGAAAGAGACGAGAGATATAGATTAGGAGAAGAACTCATCCCAATGGCTAATTTTAGAACCACTGAGAACTCCGGACAACAAAAAAGACAGCCTTATTTGAATCTAGGGGCAGTACGGAAAGAGTACCACTTAGTGGATGCTCTCATAGACACAGGAGCAGCAATAAGCTGTATTAGATTTTCTTTGTCTCAGAAATTGAAGGAGGTGATACGCCAATCAAAGGCACAGCTAATTGGAATAGGAGGAAAAGTTACTCAATGCATTGGTGAGATAACCTTACCTCTACATATGGGCAACAACACTATGGAGCAGAAACTCTTGGTATGTCAGGACCAAGATCTGCTTGAAGATGTGGTGTTAGGCCAAGATTGGATCTACGAATATGAGGTAACCATTCAATTGGCTTTAGGATACATCTCTGCCAGAATAGGACCTCGAGAGGTATTTAGTTTGCTAGACGAACGACCACCCAAAGCTGCTATTATAGAGCCAGAAGTTCATCCTAAGGAACAAAATCAGGATTGTATGTTCACTAGCAATATAGAAACCCCATCATCAAGTACTTCATGTGAAAATACCGAGAGTCCTGTGTGCACTCCATCTTTAAGTATAGAAATTCACAAGAGTGCACAAGAACATGAACTAAAGCCCAGTGAACTGCAAGGCAAAAGAAAAAATACTCCTCTGCAAGAATTGAAGTCTACGCCTATGAAGGTGTACCTCATTCCACATTCTACACGAGCTTGGATAAGAAAGGACCAAAAGAAGGCCTATCTTCAGCAACAGAAAAGTCTTCGACAGCAGCATGAGCAATCGAATAGGAGGACAAAGAATTTCAAACACTTCAGTCAACCACGACTAAAGAGCGTATGGGTCCCAAAGAAACTGATAACTGCACAACCAGATCGACCAAACATATGGATCCCAAAGTCATGTACCCACAGGACGACCATCCCAAGCAAGGAGCATCATCAGAAAGGCTATCATCCTCAACAGGGTCAACAGGCACATAAGCCGAGAAAAAGGACATATTGGAGAAAGAAGGAATCTCCAAATGCAATACAAACCGACTTGAGATTCACAAAACAAAATCAGCAGACATACCACCAAAGACGAACTGCATTCATCAAAAAGGTGGAAGATACAGTACATTCCTTCAAAGTGAAGCAAGTTTGGATGCCAAAAGACAAGACAAGCTGCATACATCAAGCAACTACTCCCAATTGCACACATGAGGAGTTGTCACGATCCAGAGTATGCATGATAGGGCCACATTACAAGGCCAAGCATTCGGCACGTCCTTCTTCTACTTTCGGATAGTCATGCACATTTTCCCTTTGGAAATAGGAGAGCACTTGTACATACTTAAAATATTACCCCAAAAAAATTTTTCAGTAACCGCTTCGGCTATGAACTAACTTTTATGTTTTCTTTTCAGCAAAAAAATATAAAATTACATGAAAAATTCAGGTATTACCTTTCTCACACCCACGGGAAAGGGACGACACCATGCACTCGGAACTTCATCGAATTATTAATCAACATATGGAGGAGGATTTCTGCAAAAACATGTGGATACTAATACATCCTCTATATTGAGTGCAGATGACATCTTCTGACTCAGAAGCTACACAGCAGGAAGAGGAACTACTTCTTCCATTGGGGTCAATAACCAAGGTCAGAGGACATTGGTTTCGAGATGACCAACCTATCTCGGAACTCTTATTCATGGCAACTATCAAGATCATGGACAGGGACCACTGTTTCCCTATTATGTCACAAGATTTCAAGACCATAATACAAGGGTTACCACATATCGAGGAAATATGGACTCAAGCTGGCATTGAAGCATTTTTGAAGATACCTATATGCGTGCCAGACTTCCAAAGATGTACGCAAGTAATGAATACCATGCAACCTGCTGCTACAAAGATTTCAGTTCCAGAAGCAAAGGTTTTGGACAAGGTAGGCACATGGAAGACAATTCAATTCACTCATGAATTGATCAATAAAGCCTTTGGTTGGAATCAAGAAGGCATTACCAATGTCAAAGAGGAATGCCATGACCCCAAGAAAAGATCATTCCTGGAGATTAACAGAGTAGATATTGAAGATGCGGTACGTCTGGTACACCAACACTTTTGTTTTCCTGGCATGAACAGATACACTGCACCTCAGAAAATTGTAGTTCAGTTACTCTCCCATGCCATGAGACAGATAGGAAACAAAGTGAATCTCACAGGCTACGTACAAGAGCGATTATTTGAAGCTCAGAAGAAATGGGGGCAAAAGAAGTTCCTGAACGGTGGCTCAGCCTTGACCTTACTGATATATGAAGCCCTAGACATGAAACACTGCTTACGGGAAATGCCTACAGCGGAAGGGCTAGCAAGGTATGCAAAATCCGCTTCTGTCCCTAAGAAAAAGAAAGCAGCAGTTGTAGTGGAAGAGGCCGGAACCAGCACACAGAAGCCCATGAGGGGTACAAAACGCTTGCGAGAAGAAGAAGCCCAAGCAACACCTCAGTCCAAGAGAACGCATCTCTTGCCTAAGGTCACGACGGCTCAAATGCCGATTTCAAAAAGAGACTTGTCTGCTGCCCTCGAGCAAACACACCAGTACATGCAAGGGCAAGTGAATCTAAATGTCCAAGGACATCAATATAGACAAGCGAGTCAAATTCAGCAAAAACAGAGTACAGAAACACCTCCAAAACAACCTGGAAGATACCAAGAATTGGGCATTGATGACTCAAGTACGAATACGGAATCCAGTCCTGAGAAAGACACGCTAGATACTGATATCAGGACAGAAACTTATGAAGACGAAGGACCAGAAGTCAATCAAATGGAAGTAACACCAGACAGCCAGAAGGAAAAAGAAAAGAAGGTGGATGATGCTCAGGAACAGGAGCATGTCATTCAATTGAATGACACTACCAAAGTAAGCATCAAGGAAGACACAACTACTGGGGTTACACATGTCAAAATACCTATTAAAGAGGAAGAACAAACCCCAAAGAATATGGATGCGGGAGAGGTCCCACAAAAAGGACAAACAATAATCGAGGTGCCTGATGACACACCTCAAGGACAGGATGAAAACATGAGGGCCGAGCCAAGGATTCAACTTCAAATCAGGCAGCCCCATGATACCACTTTACACATTGCTCAAGGCAAAGACGTGACTACCGGAGCAGAACCCTCAATACCGAAAACATGGCTCAATGTGGATGTAACTCAACTGAAACCGGTGGTAAAACAAATGATCCAGACAGCCATGGATACTCAGCAGCAAATGATGGACATAGATGCAGATTATGACAAAGCCATGAAAGAAAAGAACCAGTTTCAAGTTATGAGTGAACAATTGTCTGCACAACTGATTCAGGTACAAAAAGAAATAGCCACCAAAAGCACGGAGTTGCTAGAAACACAAACGCAATATGAATCATTAAGCACTCAGCATCACCAACTGCAAAAACAGCTCGAAGACATACAGAAATTATATGATGCTACGGTAGCAGAGAAAGACAGAATGAAAACCAGAAGCACTCTACTAGAAACACAACTAAAGTTATATCTGGACGAGAATGACACTTTACGGAACAGAAATAAAGAATTGATGAAATCATTGTTATATGACCAACCAATAAAGCAACAGGATTCAACTGAAAGTAAAGAAGATGAATTAAGAGATCAGCTCGCACAATATGAAGCCCTGCTAAAACAAGAGAGTGCGGTAAGAGAAGAAGCAGAACTTAAGCACAATCAGGAAATAAGTGAGCTCAAAAGGCAGCTGAATTCAGCACAGGCCAAACTGGTACAGAGCTACAGTGAAAACATGGATCACGTAGCCGACATAGGTAAGGAGCTCCTAGCCACCAAAGAAAAACTCGGTGAAGCCCTGCAAAAGATAAAAGAAAAAGAAGAATGCATTGAAGAGCTACAGAATCAGCAGAAAGGTAAAGAACCGATCGGGACATCAGTAGTGCCAGAAAAAGAACATCCTACTGACGAGGTAGAGGTAAGCCCTCTATCTCAACCGATCTATCATTCTCCAATGCATGAGCAGATGGCGGATATGCATGATGATCATCCAATGCCATACACTGCAGAAATAAGTCAGAAGGAACGGGCACTAGTGGTGTCCCGATTGACGGAAAGTTTTGAGAATGAAGTCATCAAGGTCATGAAGGAAGCCAAAATCAAAGGTAAAGACTTGGAGAAGATCACCAAGCCTTTCAACATTCCATATGGACTGTTGAAAGAGAAAACAAGGCAATATATAAAGAAGGTTACACACAAAAGTCCAGATCAGCAGCTCAATTTCAAGAATGACACATTCACGTACACTCAAGCAGAGTTTGAAGCTGCACAGCCAGTGTGGAGGAGAAAGTTTTTGGAGAAACATCCCACACTACGGGTGCACTGGGAGGCCGCACCTTATTTATTACAGGTAAACCCTTCGTTTTGTCCAATACCACGAAGAAGGGTTACAACAGAATTTTTGGCTTTACAACGCAGCAGCACTATTAATAAACAATGGCTAAACTATCCGATGTTACCTAGCCAGCCACATAATTATTTGCCAACCGAGGATTATATGATCAAAACCATAGAATTTTGGCTACAAAACTATGCGACTGTACCAGATTTAGCAGTTAAGATGACAAATAAAATACTTGGTATGCTACTTACAGTTCTGAAGGTTTTCAAACATGCGGCATATACATTTCTGAACTTCATCGGCATTAATCAAGGCACCGATATACTTATCTTCGATCTATCAGTAATGCCGAGCCGCCCCACAATAATGGCATATTATTCTAGACTCATGTTTTTGCCAAGTCCATACATGCAAATATTTGAAGAAGCATTTTTTACAGGATTTTTTGAAATAGATTCAGAGATATTTTTAAAGATGTCATCCAATCTGAATGCCAGACTGGTGGCATACAAATTAAGCTTCTTCGCCGATCACCGACAACCGCCAAACGATGGAGTCAAAGCAGAACAATGGAAACAGATCATGATACGTGAAGCCAATCTGCTAAACGATACAGAGCAACAAGTATACAGAACATATGCCCGGCGCTTATCAAAGCCTGTCGGGGACGACAGAGTTCAGGAGGGGGGCAGTGTTGAGGGCGAAACGAGTAAGAAAAGGAAAAAAAGAAAGCAACGAAAGAAACAGCTTCACTAAAAGGGCAAATTTGAAGATAGACAAATGTAAAGATACATCTCTGCAGGAAGCCCCGCAGGGGCGCAACACCCATCTCTGCACAGAGCCCCGCAGGGGCACGCACCAGGCTACAAAGCTTAACCCCGGGGTCCAGAGGAGTGGATTTTTCAAACATCAGAGTAGGACCAAAAGTTAGAAAGGGGTAGAGGCTGAAAAGTTGAAGAGGGTGACTAAGAATAGCACATTCCTAGTCACTGGTGGCGTGCGTGGCAACCCAAGTCAGCAGGCAAGACAACTACATCAGGCTCTCGAGTAGTAGAGCTTGAATCAAGAAGGCCATCGAATCTGCATGTCTGTTTAACTGCAGACAATACTGACCACAGGGCGCGTGCGCGAAGCAAAGTCTGTCAAAGGAAGCGAAGTCTGTCAAGGGACGACAGAGGCGAAGAGGGGGAGAGTGTTGCAGAGCCAAAGAGCGCACAAAGCAGAGAAAAAGACGGGCCCCAAAATTTTTCCGATTTGGACCAGATATTTTTGTAACATATTCATTTTTGTAATATATTTCCCTTGTAAAGGCACTAGAGGAGTCCTCTAGATGCATTCCCATAGAAGAATAGAAGCTTACCCATGTAAAATAGTAGGAAATTAGCTCTTAGGGAATAAAGTGCCGGTCACTTGTGTGAAAGGACCATTTTTAGGGCACTAGTATATAAGTCAAATGTGACTCTTTGTAAAAGACTTTTTGCCATTGTGAGAATAGAGAGGACAGAAATTCGAATTTGTGTCTTCTTCCCTCTTCATCTTCTTCTTCGTGAGCTTGTATGCATGTGTATTGCTTGGAAAGAGTGCTTGTGAGTGTTATCTATCCTTGAGAGTGTTTCTTTGCTGTAGGAAAGGTGTGTGCGAGGTGTAGGAAGCGCTGAAGTGTAGGAAAGTATTCCCGCGACTCAGTATTTCTGTCATAACTTGAAGTAGGAGCGTCAGAATTGAGTGAAACCACTGCCATTGGATGCGTCTTCTCGAGAGCTTCGAAACGCATATGCTATTCGCTATGTTTGGAGCTCCGAGCTAGGAGAAAAGTCCAAAATACTGACGGCTGCTGCACCAAGTATCGTTTCGTCTTGACCTACAGCTGAAGCTTGTTAGGATAAGTATTTACCTCATTTTCACTCTTGAGTAATTCACTTGCATTGACCATTCTGCGATTGCATGTCTTCACACACTCGGCTAGGTTAGAATACTCTTCGGATTGATAAATTAAAAGTGTGTATCCCCACTATATGCACTTGTGAGGGGATCGAGGTACAGTCTCTTTCTCCGCAAGTCCCTAAGTTGAAGCTTAGGTCAACAGTGTACTTTCTCAGTTTATGCAAGCCCCGACAAGTGAACACTTAATTTCAACCAAGAGAGTGTTGAGATACATAAAGCATACAGTTAATCATGCTTTGTTTTACAAGTTTGATGAAGAACTGCAAGTCAAAGGCTTTAGTGATGCTGATTGGGCAGGTTCAAAGGAAGATAGAAGATCAACCTCAGGTTATGTGTTCATGATAGGAAGCAAACCTATCACGTGGAGCTCAAAGAAACAACCTATTGTTGCACTTTCATCTATGGAGGCTGAATATAGAGGATTAGCATTTGCCACATGTGAAGCAATGTGGATTAAAAAGCTTTTGGCTGATCTTGGAGTGCAAGTTGGAACCATCCCTATATATGGTGATAACATGTCAAGTATTTACTTGGCAAGCAATCCTATGTTTCATGCAAGGAGCAAGCACATAGAGGTCCACTACCATTATGTAAGGGAGAAGGTGCTGAGCAAAGATGTGGAGATAAAGTTCGTCAGGACCAAAGAGCAGGTTGCAGATATGTTTACAAAGCTCTTGGATGCTTCTAAACTCAAAGGTTTCAAAGACGTGATAAATTTGGAGGACATGGTTGAAGATAACTCCCAAATGAGCTTGAGGGGGAGTGTTGAAGATAAATGTACAAGCTCATTTTCATATGAGCCTTGCTTGGATAAATTTACCAAATATAAAGATAAAGAAAAAGTAGAGGAAAAAAGGAAAAAATAATAAAAGAAAAGTTCTAGTCAAAATTCATGATAAGTAAAAGATACAATATCTTGCCTTGTAGTTAGTAGCATGTAGTGGAGAAAGTGGTGAGTTAAGAAGAAGGCACAAACTCCTTCACATGCTCATTGGTTATAAAAGTGAAGTGGGATCACATTCAAAACAAGGATAGAAAGAGGCAAGAGCTCTCAGTAGTCAGATCTAGCCATTTTGTCATTTTGTCTTCCCTTAGACTCCTTCCAGCCGCACGTCAGTTTGTACATAGCTTTGTTGCAGAGCTCATATCTCAGTGCATAGGTAACCATTTTGTGCGTTTAAACATTCACTGGAAAGCTTATATCGTGTTCTTTTTTATATTAAATATCTCTTTGAATCTTATGTAGTTTGTGAGATATCAATGAAAGAGTGAAGTCTAGTTTTTCAGTATACTTGTGTAGATAGGTAGTCTATTTTGGTCGGTTAAGTTTCCCAACCAAAACATATCCAAATTGCATGATTTTTGTCTTGTTTGAAAGCTCTTGGCATCTACTTTCACTCATTGAGATCATTTATATTCTGTGAGATATCTTTCAGAGAGTAAAGTCCAGTTTTATAGTGTACTTATGTGTGGAGGTGGTCTGATTTGGTCAGTTGAGTTCCCTGACCAAAACTCATCCAAATTACTTGTTTTTTAGCTTGTTGGAAATGTATTTGTGTCTACTTTCTCTGTACCAAATATCTTTCTCAAAGGTTATATATTCAAAGAGTTATCAGTCTGAGAGTGAAGCTTAGTTCTTCAACATACCTATGTGGATAGGTAGTTCATCTTGGTCAGTTGTGTTTCCTAATCAAAACTTGTCCAAATTAAGTTATGTATAGCTTGTTAGAAATCTCTTCTTGTCTACTTTGATTGACTAAAGGCTCCATTTGAGTTTTGTATTAAGAGCAGCAAGCTATCTAAGGTGCAGCTATTTGTCCAAGTGCTGGACATACAAGGGTGGTTCACTACACATTTCCGTTGCGCATAGGAGAACTCATTCTCCACATGCAAGATAATGTTTAGTATCTACCTCCATAGTATGCTTTGCCATCCCATCAATAGGCCAACGTAGCTGCAATGGGGTTAGCAGCAACCATAGGGCCAAAGGTCCAATTTTCCTAATCAATTATATCAAAACCAAAGGAAATAGGACTTTAGATATAGAGAATAACATCCCAACCAATAACAACAATATAGAAGATTAACATAATGTAATTTCAACATAAACAACAAGGCTAGATTTGGGCTAAGTGCTAGCATGCTTGTGAGTTTGATAAGAGGAAGCAACAATAATCATTCGGTGCTAATATAGTAAAGTTAACTTATTTGGAGCTAGAGGTTATTGTAGTTAAGACATGATGCAAGAAAACAGTGCAACCATAGAAGAAAAACTTTGTCCCTCAATAGAAGAAGAAGAGGAAATTGTTGATATATTTAGGTAAGTGATGTATGTGAACACTCTAGGATTGTTGGGGCACTTTTTTCCCTCTTTAGGAGGTTTTTTCCCCCGTCTTGTATATATGCCTATTACCCTAATGGGTCTCTTATCTTTGTACATTCTAATGGTAATACATTCAGTATTGTGTGTTGTGCTCCAAGCTTCTTCTTCTTACTTGTGTTGTTTGTGTGCTTCCATAGCCCTTGAACTCCAACAATTGGTATCAGAGCAAGTTGTCGCTTCATCTAGGGCGTCGTCGACACCCCTTTGGTCACAGTCTCAGAACCGCATGAAATTTGGTGAGCATACTCAAGGTGATTAGGAGACCAAAAAAACTTCGCTATGTGGTGCCAAAATCGCAATCTGAGCTTGTTTTGTCCTCCCGAATGCACTATTGCAATGCTTGTGTACGCCATTTTGTCTTTCTGTGCCAAAGATATATACAGGTTTTGGTTCGCGAATATAAGCATCTCAAATTTTGCTATAGAATTAGCAAAACTTGATAAGGTAGTTCTCTTTAGCTTTTTGAGATACAATCAATT
Source organism: Ceratopteris richardii (assembly GCA_020310875.1). Taxonomy (NCBI): domain Eukaryota; kingdom Viridiplantae; phylum Streptophyta; class Polypodiopsida; order Polypodiales; family Pteridaceae; genus Ceratopteris; species Ceratopteris richardii. The sequence goes on from CM035442.1 coordinate 80,677,237, forward strand.
TTTTGCATTAGGTTATCTTAGTTAGTGGCCATGGCTGAAAGCAATGATGTATTTCGTATGCTGGTTGTTGAGGATAAGTTGGATAGTATTGTGGGCTTATATGATGCATCATGTATTGGTTGCAAAAGAATTGTGGAATATTGTGCAGGGTGTTGAAACATGTCCTATTACACCTGCAAATATAAGTACTGAAGCTGATGAAGACAGTGTTGAAGATGACGATATTCTTCATGTTCTTCTTTGTGCTACAATTTTTGCTTCACCTACTATAGAGCAAATTTGTTGGGATGGCAGAGATGCTCAGGCACATGCATTGATAGCCCTGTTTGTCAAACGTGTCTTTATTCCTCACATTCGCTCTTGAGGAACAACTAAGGATGCTTGGGATACACTCAACACTTTATACTAGGCAAGGAATGAGGCTCGTGTTACTTACCTCCGAAAACAGTTGGAGAGTGAGCACATGAATGAAGGTGATTCCATGGATAATTTTCTGACAAAGATCAAAGATTTGAAGGAACAATTGAATTTTGCTGATGAAGTCTTGCATGACAGTTCACTTGTGCAGAGTGTTCTCAATGGTCTTCCCAATTCATATCAGAGTTTTGATTCTACTCTTCATTTGATGATGAAACGCAATACAAATGCCTTAACATTTGAGGAGTTAGTTTTTGTTCTGTTGCAAGAAGATCAGTCTAGGCAGAACAGGTTCATTATGTGTGTTGTAGATCAGGCTTTCCTGGCTAGTTAGAAGGGCAAAGGTAAATGCAACTCTTCTACTAGTAAGCAAAAATCAGTTAAATCCGCACAATCGAAGACAGAAGACAGAGAGGAGAAGAAGACGGAAGACAAAGAAGAGAAGAAAATAGAAAAGCAAAAATTGTTTTGCAAGTACTGTAAAGCAAATGATCATGTCATAAAGAATTGTCCAAAAATGGCTGCAAAAGAGGCAAAGAAAAAAGAGTTTGGAATGGTTGTTGTAGAGGCCTCTACACCAAAAAACAGAGTCTACTAATCCAGTGCAGAATGAAGAATGGACATTTACTACTATTTGTAGTTTTGACCCATCCTCTCTTGAACATTGTATGTCTGTAGTTGACTCAGATGTTTGGTACTTTGATAGTGGGGCAACCAAACATATTACCTCGCAGCGCAGTTTCTTCACTTCACTCGAGCCTGCCCCTAGAGGAAATACTATCACATGCACTAACAACTCATCTTATCCTATCATGGGAGTTGCTAAGATTATTATGAATACTACCGATGGTAGTTCTTTTACATTGTTAGATTATTTATTTGTGCCAGGGATCAACAAGAATTTGTTATCAGTTTCAACTTTAGCCAAGATTGGCTTGGTTGTGAAATTTGTTGATGACAAATGTATAGTTCATGATCTGTCAAATGGAGACATGATTATTACGTCTGGCATTTTATGTCATGGGCTATATAAGCTCATAGACTATGAAAAATCTATGAATGATTTGGCATGTGCATTACATGATTCTTAGGCTATGTCAGATGGAAAGCTTTTGCATGCATGCTTTGGTCATCTAAATTTTGCTAGCTTGCTACACTTGCAAAAATTTGAAATGGTGTCCTCTCTACCCAAACTTGAGGCACCTGGTAAACATGTATCTCAAGGTTGTATTTTGGACAAAATGCAACATTCCTTATTCCCAAAAGATGGTTCAGTTTGAGCTACTAAAAAATTGCAACTTGTTCATAGTGATGCATGTGGTCCTATGTAGATACCCTCTTTTGGACCTAACTTTACTTCGTGACTTTCATCGATGATTTCTCCTAGCATGCATGGGTATATCCATTGAAAGCAAAGTTCAAAGCGTTTATGTGCTTCAAACAGTTTTTGGTATGTCTTCTGACTTTAATGCATTTCTAGTTGAATGTGGGATAAAACATCAATGTATAGTGCCATATACACCTCAACAAAAGTTGCTAAATGGAAGAATAGTTCACTCATGGAGATGGTGAGGTGTATGGTCAAGAGTCGGGCTTTACCACATAGTTTCTTGCTTGAGGCTGTCATGTGTGCAACATATGTACTTAATAGGTGTCCGACCAAAGCACTGCAGTCTATCAATCCATATGAGGCTTGGCATGGTTGTAAGCCATCTGTTGCTCACCTACATGTTTTTGGTTGTCTGGCATATGCATTAGTGCACAAAAAACAATGCAAAGATTGGATCATAGAGCGGTTAAATGTATTTTGTTGGGTATAGTTCTAAAAGCAAAGGCTATCATCTATATCATCCACAAACTAAATGCATTCTGGTTAGCTGTGATGTTGTTTTTGTGGAAGATGTTATTCAGCCATTACTTTCATGTACTAAGGTGACATCTGTTAGCTCTAAAGACATGTATGATACTTTGCTACCTCTTTTTATAGGTGGATAGTCTAGTGATAGTCCTAATGAGGCAACTTCTCATCCTTTACAGGTTTCATGTGATGATGCACATCATTCCATTTTTTATGTAGATTTACATGATGCACTTGTTGATGAGAGAGCTGACATTGAGGAGGCAAAAACTATGAAAATGGCTTGCGCAGACTTTGTGTGATAACAAATTAGATGCACCTCTGTCATATTGTACTTGTTCAGGTTCTTGTCGTGCCTCTTTTGCATCAGATTGCTATGCTATGGCTTCCTTTAGTCTCTATGATGAGAATGAGCCTCTTTCATTTTATGAACCACAAAATTCTCAAAATTGGATGGCTGTTATGCAATATGAATATGATGTTATAATGAAGAATGGTACCTAGTCTTTATGTGACTTGCCTACTAGCAAGAAGGCCATTGGCACTAAGCGTGAAAATGATGTGCTTCTGATCATTGTTGTGTATGTTAATGACATGCTGCTCACTGATCCTCATGAGAAGCATATTTCTGATTTTAAGGCGGATTTGCATACCTCATTTGAGATGTCTGATTTGGGGCACTTGCATCATTACTTGGGCATTCAGTTTATGCAAGTTGAAGGCAAAATAGCTTTGTGTCGAATGAAATATATTTACACATCATTGCAATGTTTTGGCCTTGAATACTGTAAGCCTCTTGACACTCTTATGCAGACAGGTTTATGATTGAGTCTTCATGATGCTAGAGATGCATTTGATGCTGCTCTTTATCAGTAGGCTATTGGATGCTTGATTTACTTATGCATTACTTGGCCAGATATTCAGTTTGCTATCTCACAGATGAGCAAGTTTATGCATTGCCCAAGAGTCAAGCATTGGTAGGTGGTTAAGTGCATCTTTCGCTACTTGAGTGGTACCCAACTACTTGGATTGTTTTATCCCAAGGGGGGACCACTACCGCCATATTTACATGGTTTTTCTGACCTTGACTGTGCTAGTTGCTAGACACTTGTGTGTCCACTAGTGGCTTTTGCTTCATGCATGGTAGCTCATGTATATCTTGGTTGAGCAAGAAACAGTCTACTGTGGCCACTTTCAGTTGTGAGGCTGAGTATAGGGAAGCTTTCATAGCAGTTGTCGAGTGCGTGTGGCTCATATGCCTTATGGCTGATTTGGGTGTTGGCCAGTCTTCTGCCACCACCATCTTCACTAATAGTCAGAGCACATTGGAAGTTGCAAGGAACCCTGTGTTCCATGTTCGCACTAAGCACATTGAGGTGCATTATCATTATGTCAAGGAAAGGTTCTCTGTTGGAGAGATCAACTTGGCATATGTGCCCACACAAGAGGATATTGCAGACCTTTTTATGAAGGCATTGCCTAGGGAGAAGTTTGAAGCTTTCCACAAATCTTTGGTCTTACTTCCTTTTGTGGATTGATTCCACATAGCTTGGCACTTCGTGCGAGCTCCTTGCTCACCGCATCACTCCCAGGGGGGATTTTTTGATATATTTAGGTAAGTGATGTGTGTGAACACTCTAAGACTATCGCAGTGCTTTTTTTCCTCTTTAGGAGGTTTTTTCCCCTGGCTTGTATATACGCCTATTACCCTAATGGGACTCTTATCTTTGTACATTCTAGTGGTAATATATTGTTGGAACTCAAGGTCAAGCACAAGCATGGAAGCACATCAGAAATGTGGACACACACAAGAAAAAGGAGCAAGTAGGGACTCCAAGAAGTACATGTCAAATGTTTAGAAGAATCCCCTACAAAAATAGTGATTTCCATCACTAAAAACCATTGTAAATACCATTTTCTATTTTTGTAACTCCATTTTGTTCAAGCCGAGGAGTCCTCGAGCTTGAGGAGTATTAGAAGTATCATCCTACCATTTTTCATAATTTTTAGACTTCGTTTGAGCCCTCAAATAAGCCATGGAACCTAATTTTTAACTAGGCCAGACACTAGGTTTGGACAGGGCCAAAACTAGTAAAAAAACTATAAAAAGAGCTAGAGAGCTCATTTTTGGGGTTAGCTTGTTAGAGAATAGATCTTTTGTAAGAGAACTCTTTTGCAATCAAAGCTTTCCATTGTTCCTCTCTTTGATCTTACCTTGTGCACGTGTGTGTGTATGTGTGTGCATGTTTGTGTGCTTTCACTCACACACTTGTGCCTTCACTTGCTCGTGGTCTTCATATCGGTCCTCATGTCTCCGCAGATTGACAAGTAAAGGAGGTGGTGCTTACGCTTGAGCTACACCAAATTTTGGCACCGTTGCCGGGGAGAGAGCTTCGAGGGCGAGCGTTGTGATGGTAAGATCGTAGATTTGCGACGTTGGAAGGTAAAAAAACTGTCATTTTTGTTCATTTTCTGATTTTTCTTCTTCATCTTCATCATCATCACCATCTCCATCTTCTTCCATCTTCTTCTTCATAGAAATTTCTTGTTTTTTAGTGCATTTTCATCATTTTCATACCATCTTTCATGCATTATTGTGCGAGGAGTTAGGAAGTGCAAGAGAGTGTAAGCGCTGTGTTTTTTCATGATTTTCTGCACATACGGAGCTCGCCATTGCTCGACGCTCAGAAATTCGAAGTTCCCGCCAAAAAACGCGATTCTGTGATGAAAATCGCGATTCTGTGAAAATTCAAAATTTTTGGAAAATCACGATCTCTGTTTCCCGCCTAAAAGCCTTTTGAAAAGAACACCGATTCTGTGGTCATTCTCAGAATCGCGATTCTGTGGTTGTGCTTAAAATCGCGACTCTCACAAATCACGATTTTCAGCAAAAAAAAACACGATTCTGAGAAAACACGATTCTGTGGTTGTGCTCAAAATCGCGATTCTCTAAATTTTTGAAAACCACGATTCTCTGAGACAAAATCGCGATTCTGTAAATTTTTGAAAATCGCGATTCTCTAAAAGACGATTCTCTAAGACACGATTCTCTAAAACACGAGTTTCAAAAACACAATTCTCTGTTGGCAATCACAATTTTCATGTCAAAAACACGATTCTGAGAAAACACAATTCTGTGGTTGTGCTCAAAATCGCGATTCTCTAAATTTTTGGAAACCACGATTCTCTGAGACAAAATCGCGATTTTCAAAACACGATTCTGTGACAACACGATTTTGTGAACCATGATTATGTGAAAACACGATTCTCTGTTCAAAATCGCGATTCTGTAAATTTTGAAAACCACGATTCTATGAGACAAAATCGCGATTCTCTAGAACACGATTCTCTAAAACACGATTTTGTGAAAACACGATTTTGTGAACCACGATTCTGTGAACCACGATTCTGTGAAAACACGATTCTCTGCTCAAAATTGCGATTCTCACAAATCACGATTTTCAGCCAAAAACACGATTTTGTGAAAACACGATTTTGTGAAAACACGATTCTCAAAGTACAAAATCGCGATTCTCTTGAAGTTCACAAAATCGCGATTCTCTTGAAGTTCACAAAATCACGATTCTCTTGAAGTTCACAAAATCGCGATTCTCTTGAAGTTCATAAAATCGCGATTCTCTTGAAGTTCACAAAATCGTGATTCTTTTGAAGTTCACAAAATCGCGATTCTCTTGAAGTTCACAAAATCACGATTCTCTTGATTTCACAAAATCGCGATTTTTTCCAAAAGGTCCTATTTGCTTGTTTTGACCCCCGAGAGCCTGATTTGACATAAATTTTTCATCCAAAGTCCATTTTTTGAGCTCTATAGCTCGTGGGACCAAGAACCCAAGGGGACTCCAAAGGATTTGTGAACCATACCAAGGGGAAATTTTGGACTCTTAGCCAAAGCTTATGAACCTGAGATCTGGTAGACACCTAGGCAAGGATAGACAAAGCATTAGATCTTCTCAGTCCTGTGTCAACCATACAGCTAAGTCTTGGGCACAACAACTAAGTGGTTGTTCTTACGTACTAAACTCTGACATAAGTGACTCAGAAATGTCTTTTAGTATGGGGAAACCAGCAGGTGGCTCAGGAACTGCCCATCTACAAACACCAGAAGGTCCCTATAAGACACAATTGGAATATATTCGGACCAATCGATTAGGTGCTTGCATCTATGAGGATGGCCTGAGGCGATCAGTGGTCCAACTCAAAAATTCAAATCAACCCTTTGGACTTGAACACCCGGTGGTCAAGTTCGAAGAGGGTTCATACATTGATAAGGAAGGAACCATGTATGTGGTCACCAACCTACCAGATAGGACTGATGAGTTTGGAAATATCATTCCTGAGAATGAGATAGGAGACCTAGAACAAGGAAATGTAGGACAAGGACCCTAGACTCCTAGAGGTAAGTCAATTTTGACCAGAGTGATCACTCCAGACTGGATCCCTCAAGACAACAAAAGCATAGAACTATTCTTGAATAGAGAAACAGAGGAAGCCTTTTGGAGATTCAAGCCAGATCAACCTAGCCAATTGGGCATAGTCATCATCTACGAGTTCAAGGATCCAGAGATACCAGGCAAAATTGTCTACCTGGATAACACGTCAGAGAAAATTTTCTTGGTAACAGAACATGATAGACATGCATATACTTGGAAGAGTGAATTGATTTTCCCTCCACCAAGATCCAATGTTTCCCATGGCCTCCAAGGAGTAGGATCATCCCAAGCTCATGAAGCCTAGAGAGAAAGAAATAGAGAGAGGCCTGAGGTAAGTTTTGCACACCCTGTGGGCAGGAATAGATCAGGAGTTGAAAATGAAAGACCTGAAAGAGAGAGACATCAAGCACATAGGCAACAAAGAGATGAACAGGATTTTCCATTGCTTAGACCCCGAGAGCACACAAGAACCCTTAGACCCACTCAAATGATCAAGGCAATGAAAAATTATTTTGACGGGACAGGAGATCCTTATGATCATGTGGCCGAGTTCAAACAAGTGTTAAGAGCTGAACAGGTTGAGGATTTGTTCACCCAATACGAGGCATTTGGTCTGACTCTTAAGGGCACTGCCTTAGCTTGGTTTCAACCACTGAGTAGTCGCAACTATCACGATATAGGTCAGCTGCTAGACGAATTCATTGTAGAATTTTCCAAGAGTGGTATCAGGCATAACACATCATCTTTGATCCACAGTTTCAAGCAGACATCCCAAGAAACAGTGCGACTAGCAGGTAGAAGGTTTAGACAATACCTAGAAAGATGCCTTGCTCCAGAGTTACCCACACGAGCCAAACAAGTGGCTTTGTTCTTAGATGTCTTACTGAGCACAAAGTTGAGATCATATGTGTACTTGAAAGAGCCCATATCCATAGAAGAGTGCGTGCGGACGTGCATTGACATAGAAGATAACTTGGGTGAGGAGTTAGGATTGTCCAAACTCTATAAGGATTCTGATAGTTCTACTAGTCATACTTCGAAAATCTCCACAGAAATAGATGAGATAGCTGAGCAAGTTGCCAAGAAATTGGGAGTCCAAAATAGACAAACACAGAGAGTCACCTCATTGAACCGATGCTATACCTGCGAAGGGGACCACATGGCTAACGTATGCCCAATGCAAAACCAAAACATTAGAGAAAGGAATGCTCCATATTGCACTAATGAGAGAAAATACACGAACCACACGACTCAAGATTGTCCCTACAATAGGCAGGCTGTTAGACAAACTTATCAGCAACCTTACCAACAAGGTAGGTATCAGAACCAATACCAACAGCCATATTATTGACCACAACAGCAATATCAGGCACAATATAGGCCACAACCAGTATTGGGAAACTAACCACCAGCTCCTGCCAACGTGATTCGAGTCAAGTATGCTGTGGGAGAGGAAAATCCAAATAGAGCTTTGGTGCCACTAACCCCACTGATCTCAGAGAATGACTCTCATGCTCATAGTTCAGACTACTCCCATGAAGGTAGTCCACATGCTTATTACACAGAGTCACCTGAACATAGTGAGATTTACTCGTATCAATATGAGGCACCACCTATGGAGCAAAATTGGGAGCCAAAATACTCCAATGTCATGTACACAAATCCTAACTCGAGGCCCCAATTGAGACAAATGAGACCACAAGCCCCTAGAGGATCTTGTTTTAGATGTCAAGGTGACCATTTCATTCGTGATTGTCCCCACCCACCAGCTCCGAGTCAAGGTCAAGCTATCACAATAGAAGCTTTTTGTCCTGAATGTGGCAAAGACCATCTCCCTAGAGATTGTCCAAGAAACCCCTCCAGTGCACCCAAGATTACACCCATTAATATGGTAGGCTTAGTGGCGGATTCAAGTTCAAGTAGCAGTAATGTGGCACCTGTACAGGCAATTACTAGGGCACAAACATTAAAACAAGATAAACCAGCAAGACAATCAGAGTCGAGTGAATCAGGAGAGCCTAGTAAGAGAAAAACAAGAACATGGAAGGATACCAGAGAAAAGGCCAATCGTAAGTGGAATAAAAAGTTATCGGAACTAGAAGAAAGCTTGAAAGATGCAAAAACAAAAATAGAAGACATTGCATCTCAAAACCCCTCACATGCTGAAACTCCATCCACTCCATCTCATCCCACCCCACCACCCATTGTAAATAGGCCACAACCAGGGTCTGTTCTTGCAGATCCAACCCCAGAAGGCTTGGACATGATGTTCAAGGCCTACCAGGCTCGACTTCAAGAAGGGCCTACAGCTGCAAACCTAGACAAGAGTTACCCTAGAGCAGACTTAGAGATTGAACGGATGAAAATGTGCATGAAAATGGTAGAACAAGCTCAGGCTATACTAGAGACTAGTCAAAAGTTCAGACAAACTCTATCAAACCGGATTTGCATTTCCAAGGATTACTAGAAAGATTAGAGCAATTGATAAACAAACCACAAGTTTCTTTACCTCCACAGGCTCAACTAGTTATTGAGAGAGGAAGCTCACCACCAATGGGAGCTTATGTTCCTAATTCCACGGATGCTGGAATGCCTCCTTCAATTCAAAAGTACTCTCAAGAGTTCTTGCGGGAAATACAAGAAGAGAAATGGGCCAAGGAGAAGGGTAACTCCCCTCCTATTCCTGAGATTGATGATCTTCATGATCAATTTCCCCAAGACATTCCATCTATTTACGGAGATGAAGCAGAACAACAAGAAGACGAAGGGATAGATTTTGAATCTAATACCTTAGAAGAACTACCTCAATTTCCAGGCCCATGGGAATCTGAATCTCTTCAGATCAGAGCTCCCACAATGCTGGTCAAACACGAAGAATCAATGATCCCAAGGAACACTGATGTCGTGAAGAACACTATACCACATCCTTGAGCTCAGATAGATCTTCAACAAGTGTAGAGAATATTGAGTGTGACTGAACCCAGAAAAGTGTGTGTTCATGGTGCGTCAAGGTAAAATCTTAGGTCATATTGTTTCTAAGAATGGAATCTCAACAGATGAAGATAAGTTACGAGCCATAGCGGAGCTGCCAAGGCCGAGGAATGTTAAAGAGGTTCAAGCTTTTATGGGCCATTGTGGATATTACCGTAGGTTTATCCACATGTACGCGATCATAGCTAGACCCCTTTATGCCTTGTTGTCTAATTTTGAGTGGAACGACGGATGTGAAAACTCCTTCAATGAGCTAAAAAAACGTTTGTGCACAACACCAATACTGACCACTCCTGATTGGAATAAGCCATTCCATGTCCATGTGGATGCATCCAATCATGCCATAGGATGTGTACTAGCACAACCCACAGGTGAAGGGAATTTAGATTTGCCCATAGCATATGCTAGTAGACAACTAAACCCAGCCGAAAGAAATTATACCGAAACCGAGCGAGAAGGGTTAGGCATGGTATATGCTGTGAAGAAGTTTAGACACTATTTATTAGCCAACAAGTTCAAGTTTTTCACTGATCATCAAGATTTATTATATTTGGTCAATAAACCTTGCAATACTTGACGCTTAGTAAGATGGTTCCTCTTACTAATGGAATATGATTTTGAAGTTGTTGTCAGGAAAGGTAGAACCCACCTTCGGGCAGATCACCTTTCTCGCATCACTTCAGGAGAGTCACCGCAAGGAGTGTCTGATGAATTACCCGATGCTTATCTGTTCAATTTAGAAGTTGTTCCTAAATGGGCAAATAAGTTGGTACCAGTCCTAACTTTCGACCCTGTAAATAAGAATGTGAAAACATCGCAAAAAGAAATTGTAAAATCACAAAAATATCACATATTGGCAGGAAGCATGTACAAACAAGACACTGAGGGTGTATTAGCTTGTTGTGTTGAGGACGATGAACATAGTAGTTGGTTGCAACACGCTCATGAAGGATTGCTAGGAAATCATTATTCTAAACAACACACATTACAAAATCTGAAACATTTAGGAGTGTATTGGCCTAGCATGGACAAAGAAATACATGAGTGGATTAAAAATTGTCCAATGTGCAGGGAGAGACCCCCAGTGGAGCATGCAACCCTTTATCAAGTGTCATTAATTCCAGATTGGAGTGCTCCATTGGTAGACTTTATGAGGTCGGGAAGATTATCCAAAGAGGCTAGTCTAGCAAGAAGACGAAGCATGGAGCAAGAGGCTCAAGGTTATGCCTTAGTAGGAGACAACCTATACTGAAGAGGCAAAGATGGTTACTTAAGACTGTGCGTGCATGAATCAGACTATTTAAAGGTCTTAGAGACTGCACACAGTGGTGTTGCAGGTGGACACTTCGGTCCTGATCGAGTAATCAAGACCATTCTATTTTCAGGACTTTGGTGGCCCACTCTTCATATGGATGCACATACCTATGTGAAGAAATGCGACACATGCCAACGTGCACAATATCCAGTTAGAAAAGATGAGATGCCTTTGAGACCAATGATGGGAGGACGTGCATTTTCAAAGTGGGGTATAGACTTTGTAGGCCCTATTAACCGCCCAGCTAGAAACACCCATGCAGAGTACATTATTGTAGCCACAAATTACCTTAAAAAGTGGGTAGAAGTCAAAGCCACCACAAAGAATGATGCTCAGACAATGGCTAAGTTCTTATTCGAGAATGTGTTCACTAGATATGGACTACCAATGGAGTTAGTAAGCGATAGAGGCACACACTTCTTAAATGAAGTCATTGAAAATCTTCTCCAAGAATTCTTGGTGATACATAAGAAGTCTGCCCCTTATCACCCACAAGCTAACGGACAAGCCGAGAGCACCAATAAGATCCTCTGTAACGTATTGACAAAGTTGGTAAATAATAAACGCTCTGATTGGGACAAACAACTTCATCATGCTGTTTGGGCTTATCGAGTTGCCTACAAAACGGTACTCAACGCCACCCCATTTCAGATGGTCTTTGGACAGAATGCTGTTCTACCATTAGACTTCCTCATCCCAGCCTTAAAAGTAGCACAAGAGCATGAGTGGAATGGACATGAATTGTCCTCTAGGATCTTTGATCTAGAATGCTTAGGTGAGACAAGGCTACACGCGGCGGCAGGCATCTATGCTGCAAAGAAAAGACAAAAGGCATACTTTGATGCACACATCAAGGATAAGGGACTGAAAGAGGGCAATCTAGTGTTGGTTTACACACTAAAGCAACATGCCCGTAAGTTGGAAAAAAGAGGATATGGACCCACGATCATTAATAGAATTTCCACTAGTGGTGCAGTTCAGTTGGCCACTCTAGAAGGAGATATCTTGCGAAACTATATTAGTGGATGTAGAGTCAAGTTATATCAAGAACCTCTTACAGAGGATATGCTTACGAGACTCAACACTGCTAAGAAGCGAAAAGAAGAGGAGTTAAGGGTGAGGGAAGAAGCACAGGCAGAGGCCAGAGAGCGTATTAGGCGAAATAAGTTAAGGCGACTAGGCCTGGATGTCAACTCAAAAGCCCCAAAATATCACATGGATATGTGCCATAAATCAAGCATAACTACTTCTCAAGTCATTGACCGACGTCCCTTTGTGACCATAGAGATAGGACAAGGAAAGGGTGCAAGGACTGTGAAAGCATTGATTGACTCAGGTGCAGCAAGTAGTGCAGTTAGACTATCCTACTGCCAAGACTCGCAGTTGAACATCAATCCCATAGAAGCTTATCTCATAGGATTGGGGGGTGTGGAAACCCCTTGTTTGGGTGAGGTGGAACTTCCCATCTACCTGTAAGATGTTCCAATGAAAGTCAAAGTGCTAGTGTGTCAAGATGAGAACCTTACAGAACCACTTGTCTTAGGACAAGATTGGATTTATGACAATGCAGTCAACTTAAACCTAAGAAGTCAACTTCTTCAAGTTTGGGTCCAGGGACAGTGCTTTACATTAGAACTAGAAAATGGCATGCTCACAAATCCAGATGTCACATCTTGTGGTTCTTCTAGGAATAATCATATGGAAGAAGATGTTGTATGTGTCAAAAGCTCTATGATGCAGAAGGATTCAATCGTGGAAGAATAGGTTCGAAGGCGGGTGGATCTTTCTTCTTCTCCAAAGAATCAAGTAGCCATAGTAGTGAGTCCACCACACAGGCAAACACAACCATTCACGACAACTGCTACATCAAATAGAAAGACACCATTCGACAAGAAAGCAGTTCCGAGCATGAAACAGATCTGGGTATGCAAAGGAGAGCAACCACCAGCCTTGCCCCCACAAAGCCCATACAAGCAAGCCAACCAGGCCAGAAGACGAAGGAAGCAGCTCGGACAAGCTCAATCACAAGGTATCCAACAAGTTTGGGTGCCTAAGAAATTAGCTGCAGCTCAACAAGGACAATTACAAATATGGGTACCCAAGAAACTATTACATACACAAAAACCGATGCTCTCCCACATGAGAAAAGTCTCAACAAAGAAGCCAAAGGGAACCAAGGGTCCAAACCCAACACCAAGACCAAAAGTAGACCAACTCACCTCTTCAACAAGATTCCAAAGAAGTGTAAAAAGGATATGGGTTTGGAAGCCAAAAGTACAAGTAGCCTCCACTGAACCAAAGCGCCAACCACACTGGATACCACATTTCAGAAAGCATCCAAAGAGGAAGACGCCTGAAGTGATCTCTACAGTGCCAAATGCTGTTCTAAAATGGACTCCAATAAGGAGGATTACATCAGTCCGAGACTCAATGGATTCCTCCACCAAGGTCGGCATCAACCTCCGCAAATAACATCGAAAGCCTCGACGAGTGACAACCATGTGCTCCTTGCACAACCCTGTCTTTTGCACCATTCAGGTCATGCATTTCCAAAGTATGCATTAATATAGGGCCACATTACACGGCCGTGCATAGACACACTTGAGAATCCCAAGCACAAGAGCACAGTGACATATGTCAGATATTTCTATTGATACTAACTTTTGTGTTCTTGTTTTGTAATATTTTTTCCAAAAAAAAAAAGGGAAGAAGAGAGAGAGGAAGCACTTGTTCCCAGGTTTGGCTCATGAAACATGAACGAGTCATGCTTAGTTGAAGGTGGAGTTGTTGATTACTGAGCATTTATCAATTTGGATAGAAGTGGGTCTCGGCTAGCAGATGATATAGTTGCTGCCTTATCTGGTAGATGTCAAAAACTTGGCATAAACATGGCATCCACAACTATGGTTTCCTCTTACTATGGTAGGAGTTAAGAGCTTGAAGGTCCGCAACTTGAGTGATGCTTAACTACTGCATGTACAAGAACATCCAGGGAGATATCTGCAAGGGGTAGTTCTGGTACCCTGCAAATCTTTGTATGTATACTAGATGAGAAGACTCCTGCTTATGGTGAACTAAAGAGAATATGTGAAACTAAGCTTGGTGTAGTTCTCGAATGTTGTTTGTCAAGGAATATAAAGAAATTCAATTCTCTGTATTTGACAAATGATGCTTTGAAAAGAGGAGAAAGGATCAGCCACTCAAAAGATCTCATAAGTGGACCATCAACATGGACATTCATCATCAATGTTCCATCCCAAAGGCCGAGTGTACAACACGACGAGATGAACATCGATCGCCCTTCTCCATGGTAAGTATCTTTACTTTGGAAACTTCATAACCATGATAGCTTAGGAAACCTCTTCGTCGGCATACCCTTGAGCACTTAGCTCAAGAACCCCAATTTTTGCACCATTATTCTTCTGATGCATTTTCCAAGTAAGCATGCATAGGGCTACATTACAAGGCCGTGCACAAGGCACATATTTTCCTCAACCCATGCACGAACACACTTACCCATCATCCATTATGGGTTATGAGTACTGGGCATGACTACTATGAAGATCAAGTTTGGAAGATCTAGAGGACATCAACGGAGCCTCATAACAACACAGTCATGTTGGAATCCAGCGAAGAAGTACATACCAAGGCACTACAACTTGCAACGGCTCGTAGTCACAGATGAAGAACCGAACAACCAAACCTGCCACATCTGGAAGCCATATGACTTTTGTTCATACAGAAGGGACACTTCCTCTCAAAACACTACTTGGAACAACCACTACAACAAGGGTCTGTCAGGGACGACAGACTCGAGAGGGGGGGAGTGTTGGAACTCAAGGTCAAGCACAAGCATGGAAGCACATCAGAAATGTGGACACACACAAGAAGAAGGAGCAAGTAGGGAGCTCCAAGAAGTACATGTCAAATGTTTAGAAGAATCCCCTACAAAAATAGTGATTTCCATCACTAAAAACCATTGTAAATACCATTTTCTATTTTTGTAACTCCATTTTGTTCAAGCCGAGGAGTCCTCGAGCTTGAGGAGTATTAGAAGTATCATCCTACCAATTTTCATAATTTTTAGACTTCATTTGAGCCCTCAAATAAGCCCTGGAACCTAATTTTTAACTAGGCCTAACACTAGGTCTGGACAGGGCCAAAACTAGTCAAAAAACTATAAAAAGAGCTAGAGAGCTCATTTTTGGGGTTAGCTTGTTAGAGAATAGAGCTTTTGTAAGAGAACTCTTTTGCAATCAAAGCTTTCCATTGTTCCTCTCTTTGATCTTACCTTGTGTGCATGTGTGTGTATGTGTGTGCATGTTTGTGTGCTTTCACTCACACACGTGTGCCTTCACTTGCTCGTGGTCTTCATACCGGTCCTCATGTCTCCATGGATTGACAAGTAAAGGAGGTGGTGCTTACGCTTGAGCTACATATATTCAGTATTATGTGTTGTGCTCCAAGCTTCTTCTTCTTTCCTTGTGTTGTTCGAGTCCTTCCGCAGACCTCGAACTGCAACAGAAATTAGGCTAAAGACCACAAAATGGTCGTAGGAGAACCTCTGGCAAGAACAAGGTCACAAATCAAGAAGAATACTCAATGATCTTGAATCTAGAAACCACTAAAGCCCCACGAGAATCTGACATGAACATGGACGTCCCACCAAACTCTATCTTGGACCATACCAAAGCTCCCCAAACAAATTAAAGAGCAACTATTTCTGGGAAATTCCAAACTACTCTTTAGGTACATATTTGGATCCCATTAGGAGATTTGTTGTCTTATGCCTAGCTTTTAGTCTAGAATTATTACGACAAAAAGAAGAAAAGCTTACTCTATTGTCAACATACAACATAATGCTTACTGAAATTGATTTTGTGGATCATGAAGTGGCCCTTACTACAATCTAGTACAAGAACTAGTTGATCAACAAGGTGCATATCGATGGAAGATTGGGTTTAAATATTGCCACACATAATATTTGTAATTAGAAAAATATCAAGCCTACTCCTCTGTTCGTAGAAATGGAAGATCGGTCCCATGTGTAGTAGCCCTTATTGCTAATTAGGAATGTA
Source organism: Ceratopteris richardii (assembly GCA_020310875.1). NCBI lineage: Eukaryota > Viridiplantae > Streptophyta > Polypodiopsida > Polypodiales > Pteridaceae > Ceratopteris > Ceratopteris richardii. Next base: position 80,693,347 of record CM035442.1, read on the forward strand.
CCAATACCAATTACTATAAAGCGAGCTACATTCAAGATGAATTTCGTAATATTGGCTCTTACTAGAGCTTATTACCATCTTTTGATTGTGTAGTCATGGCTCAAACAAGCCAAAGTAATACGAGATTGGTGTACCAAACAATTAACTTTTACATAGGGGATGGTTAAGTACACAATCACTTTTGTTGAAGTCCTTACGTATCACTAGTGCCAAACTGCAAAATTTGCGAAACCCACACATCTTGTAGATGGCTTAACAAATGATGAAGAATAAGCAATTTTGAAGACTAATCAAGAACTGCTCTTAGCTAGTATTTGCTACCTAGCATTTGCATTGCTACCTAGTATTTGTTTACTGCATTGCTACCTAGTATTTTGCATACTTAGCCAAGTTACCCACCACTAATGCAACATATGTGATTATGAAAAAGGATGACAATATTATGGAAAAAGCTCTTGCAAAATTGCTTAATTAGATAAGCATCGGCAAAGATCAAATAAAAATCTAAAATTTAGGGGCTAACATTAATCCCAAAACTTTCAAGATTTATGCAGGATTGCTAGAACCTTTCTAGACGTAGTTATCAAAATCTATAATTTAGGGACTGAATCCCAAAACTATCAAGATTTATGAAAGGACTTGATCCAAAATTTTATCAACATTGAATCTGATTGAAACTTGATGTTGTTCTTGTACTATATCAAAGATACATAATGAATACAAATTATGCCAAGCTAGTTAAACAAAAGTTGGATAGATTATTGAAGATCAAATTGATAGTCCCTATTGGGTACCCAAAACGGTTATCCCCTATAGTTATTGTCCCCAAGGAAAACAAGAAGCTTTGAATCTATGTTGACTACCATAAACTCAATGTTGCCACTATTCAAAAACCCTTCTCACTACCATTCTTGGATAATATGTTGAATGAAGTTGTAAGTGAGCAGTGTGGTCATTTATGGATGTCTTTGGTGGATTAACCAAGTTTGTTTGGTGAAATATGATAAATCTAAAACAACATCTATTACCAATTTGGGAGTCTATGCCGATAAATTTGTGTTTGGACTAAGAAATGCACCTAAAACTTTTCAAAGATATATGTAGGGAAATATCTCTCAATACCTCACGAATTTCCTAAATATATTTTTAGATGAATTTTCATTTTTGGGATACAAGAATGCTCATTTATAGTAGCTTCAACTCTATTTTGAGTGCTATTGAGTAGTTCACCTTTGTTTAAAACTACTTAAATATGTACTTTCTATCATTTGTGACAAACTTTTAAGCCATGTAATTTTTAAAGAAAGCATTGCGATCAATTAAATCATAGGCTTCTATGTTGCAAGCTTCAATTAGGGAGCAAGGCTTTCACATCTTTGTGGATGCTTCAAAAATCAGAAATCAGTAGTGCACTAATGCAAAATGTCAAAACATGATGGTTTAGACCTATATATTATGCCAGCCAGAGGTTATCTTTAGAAGAAGATAATTATTTAGTAATCAAATTAGAATGCTTGCGGTTAATTTGTTAAGTTTAAAAATTTCAACACTACTTATTAGGCCACATATTCACTTTCATTTCTTACTTTTACAAGATTTTGATTTCAAATTATGAGAGATGCTATGAATATGACATGTAATAGTCAATTATCTCTCACCACCAAATTCTAGAGAACCCCCAATAGGCATGGAGGATACTTTCCCATATGCACGATTGTTTGCTACATAACTTGAAGTATCAGATTATCCCATTTCTTTGGATATGGATCCTCATATTTCTAAGTCAATAAATGCTTATACTTGGTATGAATTACTTTTCACATTCTTAGGAAATGGAATTATGCCTCCTGAGTTTAGTAAGGCAAAAAGACAAAACTTAGTTTTACATAGTCACTGATTTCAAATTTTACTCAGGTAGTTATATTACTAGGCTATCATAGTGGTACAGTATGGATTATTAATCGAAGAATCTTTGGAAGATTATATGAGCACTCTATAGAATCTAGAAGCAGACAAATACAAAAGTTTTTTGCTACTTCATGTGATGTAGGCCACATAAAAAAGATACCATGATCCAAACCTAAAAGTAACTATTTTAAAAGTCAGGGCTTTGGTTTTATTTTTGACTCCAAACTAAAAAGGAAGAATATTTGGATGATGTTATGAGCACTTTGCACAATCTAGAAGCATCCAAATACAATTTTTTTCTTCATGTGATGTAGGCCACACAAAAAAGATGGCATGGTGGAAACCTAAAAATACCGATTTTAAAAAGTTGGAGATTTGGTTTTGTTTTTGGAACCCAAATTAGAAAGGAAGTTAGGTAATCATTATTTTGCTTCCTTTCACACCTTAAAATTTTTGTACACTCCTCACCCTTTGAAATCATGCACTTTAGCATGGCCAACTTTATAAATACTTTAGGACCATCTTCTTCAACTATTGTTTTTGCACACTTCTCCTTCTCAGCACCTTAGCTATTCTCAACCATGGTGAACTATCTTACCTATTCCTTTGTACCTTGAAATGCTCTCCCCATGGTACTAAGGGACTACTTGGAAGAAAGAAGCTTACAAAACTTTGCTCTCCTTGATTGGTTCCATGTACTGCTCCATCCTATGCCCTCGAGATTATTAACCAAGTCTCCCAACACAAATTAGAATAGCAAACCTAGGAACTTCACATTAATGGAAATCTGCTTCATGTAATGACAATAACAATAGCTACAAGACTTTGTGTATTACACCACCACATCACTAGGCATAAAGCACAATAGATAATTCTAGAAGTAGAGATGAAAATGTAGTTTGGTGCTATTCGTAACCACAAATACCTGCTCTGAAGAAAAGGAGGACCAAAAGTGGAGATCTTGAGGTTCTAAGTCAATTCTCTAAATCTGCAAGGTAAACACTTCACCATTATCCCTATTATGTGTTGGTGCAGGACAATCACCAATTGATGTTTTGACATGGAAATGAAGTCAAGGATTTGAGAAGAGAGCAAGTTGTGAAGCATGAAGGAAGGACATATTCAGGAGTTGAAAGATATGTACACATATGTACATTAATTTAGATGTAGCACACTTATATCTTTGTACAGACATGAGATTGTAAATATTTTTCCTATATATACAAGGAAAACTGTCGGGGCAAAGAGAGAGAGAATGTAGAGCATGAGAATTGAGTAGAATTAGATGTCATTAGACATTTATGAAGAGAATATAATAGCTCTCTCATCCAGATGTATTTTTTCCATAAATGAAGAGAAGTTGCGCCCGATGTTTCTGTGCATTCCCCTTTTGTGCTTGATCATTTCAAGAATCCTTTTGTAGATTTCTAAGTTCATAGTTAATGAGTCTATGGTTAAAGTTTGAGAGCCTAATTGTAAACAAGCTGTGAGAATTATGAGTAGGAACATTCATATGTAAAAGAGTGTTCACAGTTTTCTGAAACAGGTGCATTTTTGATGGTCAATGATTTGATCATTTCTCACTGCACAGATTAAAGTTTTGCATGAGTGAAGACTCAAAATCTAAGTTGAGAGGTAAGCCATCTATGGCTAAAAGCATTTGCTTAAACGGGTTCTAGTTTTGAAGAATCATGTCTTAGAAGTTGCAGGTGTCAAAGTCGACTATACAGAGAGACAATTTCAGACATAGGTAGATTGTTTGAATCATCTCTCATAATTTACTCAATCTTTTGAAGTGTTTTAACTTGGAGGAGGTGTGCAATCTCTAGGCAAAACATTCTACAAAGTTCTATCAAAAAATTTACACGAATGATTAGTCAATGAGTGATTAAGGTGCAACAGACTTTTCTGAGAAATGACTTTCTTCATAGTTAGCTAATTTCTTGATAGTTTGGTGCTTGTCTTCCAAAATTGGTTGAAGTTTAAAGTTATTCTTGATATTAAGATCAAGAATAGCTTGTTCTTTTGGAGATTAACACTCTCCATCAGTGGTATCAGAGCAGGTTGTATCAAAATTGAGGAAAGGAAGACTCCGACTGTTGCAGACATACAAAATTCAACATCTGAAGGTTTAAAAGGTGAAAGCTTGAGAAGGAGGTCATACGACACCAAGGAAGACAAAAGGAGTATTATTTGAAGTAAAGGTACATCTATTACTCATAAAGTTTGGAGAATTCAATATACAGGTGAAGAAAAGATGGGAGATTCTCTTCAGATAGAGAAATTGGATAGAGAGAACTATCCAGCATGGTCAATGAGGATGGAAGCTCATCTAATGAGCAAAGACTTGATAGGTTATATTACAAGTGAAGAAGAAAAGCCTCAATTCAGAGATCCTAGTGTTCCAACTAGGGAGGAATTATCAAATTTGAAGAATTGGATGAAGAGAGATGCTCAAGCTAGGAGCATTATCTATATGGCAGTCAATGATTACTTGCTACCTCACATTAGAGGTCTTGAAAGTGCAAGTGATATATGGAATGCTTTGGAGGAGCATTTCCAAAATACCACAAAGTCTAGGAAGGCATCCTTGTGGGTAGAATTTACTACATTCAAGAAGAAGGCCTCACAATCCATCTCAGATTATGTAACCATAATGAAGGACATTGCAGATGCATTAGGAGCTGTTGATGAAGACATTGAGGAGGATAAATTGGTAAGGCAAATCCTCACAGGTTCGAGAGGTGATGACAAATGGAAGCCATTCATTTTATCTACTGAATTATCACTTGATCATTTTACTCCTGACTTAAATCAGTTGCTAGGACATATGTTAACCTTTGAGCAGGATGTCAAAGGTGAAGGTGACAAGAGTACATGTCATGCAATGTACTCAAAGGATAAGAAGAAAAATAGCAAAGGAAAACAACAAGCAAATGAAGATGAAGGCACAACTAGTCAAGCCAACTTCCTAAGAGGAAGAGGAGGTGGCAAAGGTAGAGGAAGAGGCAGGAATAATAAAGATGGAGTCAAAGATTGCTGGATTTGTGGTAAGACAAATCACTTAGCTAATGATTGTTGGCATAATACTCAGAGTAATGGTGGATATAATCAGAACTTTAATTCAAGAGGAAGAAGTGGCAGAAATCAAAGAGGTAACTTCAGAGGAAGAGGTAGTAGGGGTTACTTTGGAAGAAATGCAGGTAGAGGATTCCAAAGTCAACAATACAATAATACCTACTACAATTATGCTTCAGATCAGAAGGAGGATTCAACATTGATAATGAATGCAACTTGTGGTCCTATGCAGGCACCCTCTTTTGGAAATTACCTTTACTTCGTGACTTTCATTGATGATTTTTCTAGGCATGCATGGGTATATCCACTCAAAGCAAAGTCCGAAGTGTTCATGTGCTTCAAACAATTTTTGGTTTTGGCTGAAAATCTGTCAGCACGTAAAATGGGCACCCTCCGTTCTGATCGAGGGGGGGAATATATGTCTTCTGATTTTAATGCATTTTTGGCTGAACGTGGGATAAAACACCAGTGTATAGTGCCGTATACACCTCAACAGAATGGAGTTGCTGAACGAAAGAAGAGGTCACTCATGGAGATGGCAAGGTGCATGGTCAAAAGTGAAGCTTTACCACATAGTTTCTGGCTTGAGGCTGTCATGTGTGCAGCATATGTACTGAACAGGTGTCCCACTAAAGCGCTGCGGTCTATCACTCCATATGAGGCTTGGCATGACGGCAAGCCATCTGTTGCTCATCTGCTTGTTTTTGGTTATTTGGCATATGCCCTAGTGCCTGAACAACATTTCAAAAAATTGGATGATAAGGCAGTAAAATGTATTTTTGTTGGGTACAGTTCTGAAAGTAAAGGCTATCGTCTGTATCATCCACAGACTAAACACATTCTGGTTAGTTGTGATGTTGTCTTTGTGGAAGATGCTATTCAACCATTGCTTTCATGTACTAAGGAGACATCTGTTAGCTCCAAAGACATGTATGATACTTTGACACCTCTTTCTACAAGTGGATAGTCTAGTGCTGGTCCTAATGAGGCAACTTCTCAGCCTTTGCAGGTTTCATATGATGATGCAGATGATTCCATTTCTGATGCAGGTTTACATGATGCACTTGTTGATGAGAGAGCTGATATTGAGCAGGCAAAAACTATGCCAAAATGGATGGTGCAGACTTTGCATGATAGCAAATTAGATGCACATTTGTCATATCGTACTCGTTCAGGCTCTCATAGTGCCTCCTTTGCATCAGATTGCTATGCTATGGCTGCGTCTAGTCTCTGTGATGAGAATTAGCTTGTTTCTTTTGATGAAGCACAAAATTCAGAAAATTGGATGGCTGCTATGCAATTTGAATATGATGCTATAATGAAGAATGGTACATGGTCTTTATGTGACTTGCCTCCTGGCAAGAAGGCCATTGGCACTAAGTGGGTATACAAGCTAAAGCGTAAACCTGATGGTACAATTGACATGTATAAGGCTAGGCTTGTTGCAAAGGGTTATGCGCAAGAAAGAGGCATTGATTTTGATGAGACCTTTGCACCCACATGTCGTATGACTACTGTTCGGAGCATTTCTACACTTGCAACCCATCATGGTTGGAATGTACATTAGTTGGACATTAAAACAGCATTTCTGAATGGTGACTTGCATGAAGAAGTGTATGTTTTTCAGCCCCGTGGCTTTGTGCAGAAAGGGCATGAAAACTAGGTGTGCAGGTTAAAGAAGGCATTATATGGTTTAAAGCAAGCACCACGTGCTTGGTATGAGAAGATACATGCCTATCTGGTTGCACATGGTTTTGAGAACCGTCCAACTGAAAGCACCTTATATGTTAAGCATGCTAATGATGTGCTTCTGATCATTGTTGTCTATGTTGATGACATGCGCTCATTGGTCCTATTGAGAAGCATATTGCTGATTTCAAGGCTGATTTGCATGCCTCATTTGAGATGTCTGATTTGGGGCATTTGCATCACTATTTGGGCATTCAGTTTATGCAAGTTGATGGTGGAATGGCTTTGTGTCAAACGAAATATATTTATTAAAAAGTCTTAGCTACATTTCTTTTCATTACTTTTGTAAACCTGTTTGGTAGAAAGCCTTTTAAAATAGTCCATTTTTATTAGTTAACTCCCCTATTCTATAATTAGATAGTATGAAAAATACTCCTTGTCGGTGAATATAGTCTACAAGAAAATGCCATGTGACCTAAACAATAGAGTAAATAACCTTGCAGTACTAGACTGAACATCTTCCATTCGGAGTTGCAATATAAAAGGAAGAGCTTGTGTCACAATCCCATCTGGTATCATGATCCACTAAGCCTTAGAGTGCAAGTACTTTGTTTTTTGCAAATGGATGTCCAAATGTATGAAAGAATATAAGTTTAGGCACATATATATAAGTGACTTTCTCTTCATTTGTAAAAGATCTTATTATTTTTTAATAGAAACGAACTTGAAGAAGTGCAGTTCCATAACTCCTCTTTCTTGACCTCTTATCTCCTTCTCTGTGATCTTTTGTGCATGTCTATAGCTTGGGATGCATGTTAAGGCGTGTTCTACACCCTCCCCACCTTTTTTGCTATTTTCTTGCTTGAGTGAGGTGTAGGAAGTCTTGGAGTGGTAGTACGTGCTCCCAAAAACCTGGTTTTCTTGTTATAGCTTTGCACAAGAAGCTCAGAATTCATTTAGATACTCTGAAATGAATCCATTATTGACCCTATTTCGATCTATGAGCTAAGACAAAAAGTCATTTTTGTGTTTGCTAATATTGCAAGTGTCAATTTGTAGATCTTGAGTGAAGAAGGTGTTTATGTGTGTATTTATTCGTCTTGCATGTTCAATTGACCTTTTCATGCATTAACCATCGTGTGTACACATGTACCCAGCTGGGTCTACTCTTGCTTTGATTATTTTATGTGTTCATTCAAGACATCACTTGATCATGCTTGTAGGATGTGTGATTGATAGTTAGGATCACTCATCAAAGGGTGCTACACATTTTTGGCATCGTTGTCAAGAATGAGGGCCTAAGTATGGGTTTTTTCATAGTGGTTATAACTTGTTTGTGGTGTACATGTGGCTGAAAGAGTGAGTGGTCTCGAGGGAATTATTATTTTTACTTTGAATTAGGTTAAATCACCCATCAAACAAGAGAACTTTTTTTGTGAGTTTTTGGAGCTCATATGCCCCTATCCCTTTTCACTTCTCATTCATGAGAGTGTGGGTTGAGAGAGAGAGAGAGAGAGAGAGAGAGATTGCAGTTGTTATGGAATTCTTGATTGGTCATTCTTGTATACTTATGTACTATAATCTCATAAAATTGAAATTTCAAAAACAACACTTGGGTGTGAGATATTAGAAAAGAAGAATCTGATGGTGTTGTTTTGACACTTTAGAGTGAATTTTTGGGGTAATCAAACACATAAGATTTTGCATGCAAAAACCTAACATCTACCATGTGAGATCTACAAGAGTGAACTAACAATAAAGAACACACACATGATGACCATATCTGCTTGTGCCCCTCCATGTGACCTCTTAATATAATCCTGGAGAATTCATCTACTCCAATGCTTTCCCATCTACCACTCTTGATAGATAATGGTCCTCATCACAAAGCTTCCCAACCATCCTTTCTCACTCTAATGTCTTGTACCTTAGCACAATGTAACACTTCCTTCCCCTTAGTTCCGTTTTGTCCTCAAAATGGCATTGGAAGGCATATGGGAAAGTAGTTTAATGGTCAATTCCATTGGCTCCTACGTACAATACAATGTACATACTCATATATACATGTTTTTTTTGTATCCTTCTCTTTAAGAAAACTCTTAAGAATGAAAAATAAAAAGTGGAAAAGTGTCTTGTAATTGTCTACTATCTCCCATGTTATACGCCTAGCTTACACACTATTACTCCCATACATGTAACATCATCTAAGAGATATAAATCCATTTCATGTATCCTTAGATAATAATAAGTAAGATAAGTTTGGGATTCTATATTTTCCCTCATATCACTATAGGGGTTCCTAACCTTGAGTATAACCACAAGCCATAGTTTTGTCCTAAAGTATCCTTATATCCTATGCAAATCAATCATTTTAGTACATATATCAAAGTTGCAATATCCACATCCCACTATCCAAGAAAATCTTGGTTTGCCATACATTCATAAATTAGACTAATCACTATTGGAAGAGCCCTTAATTAACACTTTGATTCAAAATCTAGTATCTCTTCCTATTAATTTTCCATATGAATGTGAAAACATTCCTATTTGATATTCAGCCCAATCCATAAGTTTCAATCTTCCTAAATGATGCTAGGTCGTCATCCTCATGTATCAATTACCAAATAAGAGGTTTCTCCTTTTATGGGTCAAATTTATTCACATCTCTTCCAACTCTAGGATGGAAAGTCATCATTTAATTCCTATTCTCTCTAGTGCCAAAACTAGATCTTTGTCATCTAGTCAAAGACCATCATTGGAAATAGACATGATACCTTCTCATCTAGAATCTTCAAGTGAGACTCAATCTAAACACAATGATTAATTGATATCTCGATTGCTTTTAATAGGATAGTACCACTGCTATCTAGGCAATCTAAAAGATAAACTCTCAAGATTGACTATTCCTATAGGAGTAGACTAGAGTTACTTATGATAGAGACAAATCCCTCTTTAGACTCACTTCTATGAGTGAATTAAACTATTGGCATTTCAAAATCAAATGGTGATGTCTACTATATTGATTCAAGTGCTTCAAATCACATGATTAGCCAAGAATAATTACTCCCACTAGAGTCATAATCTAAGTCGAGTCTTTTTCTATTGTTTCCCTTTCTCTCGAAAGAGGCTTTGGATAAATAAAGCTACATCCATTCCTCAAGTATGGATCTTCATATCCATATAACAATAGATTTAAAGAGATAAAATCTCTCTTAGAAGAATAAATCCTCCTTATGAAAATTCTTTTTCTCTTGACATACCAACTTTTCCCTATGACATACATATGTTGTCCCAAAGAGAAATTTTTTTCTTATAGCCTTTTGAAAAATGCTATCCATGGATAATGAGTCCTTTTGTCCCTAATCATTGAAGAACATACCAAAGGGAAGTTTTTTCCACCATCCCATACTAGTGGATCCTCCTTCCAATCCATGTATCACATCCTCATCAAACTTACTATGGATTCCACATTTATGACTGAATATCTATAACATCCAACAAAATAGATTCCTATGACTATGGATTCTTGTAAATCCCCTTCACTCTTGAAACTAGTTACCTTGGTTCAAATGATCGCTTGATCATTGAATATCCTTATAAACTTAAATTGCTTAGTCTTGAGTATCAAGAGCAAATCTAGGTACTTATCGTGATCCTTGGTTACATTCTTGTGCTTTCTGATGTCTTGTATCACATTCTTGTGACACCTTTTATACATCCTTATACTTGCTTCGATCCTTATCTATATTGGTAGTTCTTTGATCTGCTTACATCTTTGAGTTCTCTAATTTATTTCCTTGGATCTTTTCTCAAGGCCATAAATTTAATACCTATGGCTAGATAAACACTTGAATTTATAAGAACTCATCAATTATTCTTCATGAAACCCATCTAGTGGATCCTCTTTAGGTGGTTTCCTAAATGATTAAAGAGTATATCCTTCATCATTTTAGTCAAGTGATAATTTGGAATAAGCTTTACTATGTATTGTGATATCCCATGGTCTCTTACTTACTCTTGTAAGACTTGCTTGAAGGTGAAAATGTTTTGCTAGCATGTCCTTTTCTTAGACTCATGCCATAGTTTCAACTTGTTAATATGCTTAAGCTTAATGTTTATAATCTTCTTGAAGAATATTCACATCTTTTTCTTAAGTAATCCTTGATGTTCTGAAATAAGACTTTACTTTTAACACATGTGTATGATTTAATTTTTCTTGACTATTCAATTTTACTTTTTGGTAGTGGATTCTAGAGGCATCAAGGACTGAAAAATCATACATACACTTCCTTGTCAAGTTTGGAAGTGATATAATGCCAAAATTTTCTCCCAAGAAGTCGCCAATATCATTCTTGCAATTATTAAGAGGTAACCAATAAGAACAAATAGTTTGCTCAAAATGGCCAAATCTGATTATTTCTTGCAAGAGGATCTTTCAAAAATAAAAAAGCAATGAAATCCAACTCTCGAGGAGAAACTAGCATGTATTCAAAGTTGAACGGTTGTAGGCAGTTACCGACTAGAAACTATGTTTGGACTGGCTACTTTGGATGCTCCCAAAAGATGGTTTTAAGATAGATTCTCAATTTTGAAGCTATACATATGTACTACAAGCTCTAGAACAATGACAATAAAAATCCAACAATTTGAGCGACATTTGATCCCTTTAGTGAGGGAATCCCTACTTGCATGATGTTGAATCTTCTCAAACAAGAAATTCTAGAGGTAATGATTCCCTTCTCCATGAGCTTTTGGTACTTGGCTTTTTGCTCCATGAATGCTCTTAATTTTCAAGTTTTTTGAGATTTCTCTCCATCATCTTCCTTGGATTTTGATTCCTCAGAGCAATTCCTTCATCTTCATCCCCTAGTTGTCTCATTGCTTCATCTTCCTCTTGAGTTCTAACTTCATGATTAACAATAATGAGAGAGGGGGTTGCATATGAGTGTAGAAGGGAAAAGGATCTAAAATTTACATTTACTTCTTTCTTCTTTCTCATCCACCTTCCCCCTCACCATAGAGGACATCTCATCTATCTTCTAGATAAATATTTTCCCCCTCCAAGAAGCTTGAGTGTGACATCATGGAGTGGAGGTGTGGAAAGAGAAGTGGAAATCATGAAATTAGGCACGAGAAATGAGCACTTGGAGACATGGATATTAAAGAGGCAAGAATGGAGCAATATATAACAATTGATGTTTGTGATAAAGAAGTTGCTACATCAATGATTGTGATGAAGAAAAGGTGGGATTCTTCGGGGAAGGGACATGAGAGAGATGATCACCCTCATGGGATCCTGAGAATCCAAGGTACAAGCACGTTTTATCCCACATGCACATGAAAAGCATGTTTTGCAGCACATATATTGCAAAGATACTTTTGATCCTCCTCACAAAGGTTGAAGATGGGAGTGAAGGCACCCTCTCACGTGTACATGAGGGGAGGAGGCAAAGGCACTTTTTCTTTGTCTCTCACTACAAGAAGCTATTACTAAAGCTTACTAGTGCATGTGGCTAAGCAAGAGGAACTTCTCAAGGTTTTCATGGGCTTGGATATTACATTTTGCATGCAGAAACTCTAATGATTATAGTGTGAGATATGTTGGAGATAGACGTATGCGAAAGCATGCAAACAACACAAGGAAGGAGAAGAAGCTTGGAGCACAACACACAATATTGAATGTATTACTAGAGAATGCACAAAGATAAGTAGGCCATTAGGGCAATAGGCGTATATACAAGCCCGGCAAAAAAAACCTCCTAAAGAGGGAAAAAAGTGCTCGGGCTGTCCTAGTGTGTTCACACACATCACTACCTAAATATATCAACAAATCCCCCTTGGGAGTGATGCGGTGAACAAGGAGCTGGCACTCATGTATAAGGAAGTGCCAAGCTATGTGGAAATCACTCCACAAGAGGAAGTAAGCCCAAAGCTTTGCAGAAAGCTTCAAACTTCTCCCTCGATAGAGCCTTCGTGAAAAGGTCTACAATGTTCTCCTGCGTGGGCACATATGCCAAGGTGATCTCCCCAGGAGAGAACCTATCCCTGACATTGTGATAATGCACCACAATGTGCTTAGTGTGAGCATGGAACACATGATTCCTCGCAACTGCCAATGCGCTCTGACTATCAGTGAAGATGGTGGTGGTAGAAGACGGACCAACACCCAAATCAGCCATAAGTTGTCTCAACCACACACACTCAATAGTTGTTGTGAAAGCTGCCCTATACTCAACCTCACAACTGGAAGTGGCCACAGTAAGCTACTTCTTGCTCAACCAAGATATGCATGAGCTACCAAGCATGAAGCAAAAGCCACTAGTGGACACACGCATGTCATATCAACCAGCCCAATCAGAGTCAGAAAAAGCATGCAAATCTGGTGGTAGTGATCCCCCCTTGGGATAAAACAACCCAAGTAGCCGAGTACCACTCAAGTAGCGAAAGGTGTGCTTAACCGCATGCCAATGCTTGAATCCTAGGCAATGCATAAACGTGCTCATCTGTCAGACAACAAACTGAATATCTGGCCGAGTAATGCATAAGTAAATCAAGCATCCAACAGCCTGTTGATAGAGAACAACATCAAATGTATCTCAAGAATCACGTCTACCCAATCGTAAACGTGTCTCCATAGGAGTGTCAATAGGCTTACAGTCTTCAAGGTCAAAATGCTACAATAATGTGTCAATATATTTCGTTTGACACAAAGCCATTCCACCATCAACTTGCATAAACTAAATGCCCAAATAGTGATGCAAATGCCCCAAATCAGACATCTCAAATGAGGCATGCAAATCAGCCTTAAAATCAGCAATATGCTTCTCAATAGGACCAGTGAGTAGCATGTCCTCAACATAGACAACAATGATCAGAAGCACATCATAAGCACACTTAACATATAAGGTTCTTTCAGTTGGACTATTCTCAAAACCATGTGCAATCAGATATGCATGTATCTTCTCATACCAAGCACGTGGTGCTTGCTTTAAAGCATATAATGCCTTCTTTAACCTGCACACCTAGTTTTCATGCCCTTTCTGCACAAAGCCACATGGCTAAGAAACATACACTTCTTCATGCAAGTCACCATTTAGAAATGCAGTTTTAATGTCCAACTAATGTACATTCCAACCATGATGGGTTGCAAGTGCACAGATGCTGCGAACAATAGTCATATGGCATGTAGGTGCAAAGGTCTCATCAAATTCAATGCCTCTTTCCTGTGCATAACCCTTTGCAACAAGCCTAGCCTTATATCTGTCAACTGTTCCATCAGGCTTATGCATCAGCTTGTAAACCCACTTAGTGTCAATGGCCTTCTTGCGAGGAGGCAAGTCACATAAAGACCAATAACCATTATTCATTATAGCATCATATTCAGATTGCATAGCAGCCATCCAATTTTCTGAATTTTGTGCTTCGTCAAATGAAACAGGCTCATTCTCATCATAGAGACTAGATGCAACCATAGCATAGCAATATGATGCAAATAGGCACTATGAGAGCCTGATCCAGTACAATATGATAGAGGTGCATCTAATATGCTATCACGCAAAGTTTGCACCAGCCATTTTGGCATAGTTTTTGCCTGGTCAATATCAGTTCTCTCATCAACTAGTGCATCATTTAAATTTGTATAAAAAATGGAATGATCTGCATCATCACATGAAACCTACAAAGGCTTAGAAGTTGCCTCATTAGGAGTAGCACTAGACTGTCCACCTGTAAAACGAGGCATCAAAGTATCATACATGTCTTTGGAGCTAACAAATGTCTCCTTAGTACATGAAAGCAATGGTTGAATAACATCTTCCACAAAAACAATATCACGACTAACCAAAATGCATTTAGTCTGTGGATGATATAGATGATAGCCTTTATTTTCAGAACTGTACCCAACAAAAATACATTTTACTGCTTTATCATCCAATTTTCTACGATGTTGTTCAAGCACTAATGCATATGCCAAACAACCAAAACCATGCAGATGTGCAACAGATGGCTTGCAATCATGCCAAGCCTCATATGGAGTGATAGATTGTAGCACTTTAGTGGGACACCTGTTAAGTACACATGCTGCACACATGACACCCTCAAGCCAAAAACTATGTGGTAAAGCTTGACTCTTGACCATACACCTCGCCATCTCCATGAGTGACCTCTTCTTTCGTTCAACAACTCCATTCTGTTGATGTGTATACGGCACTATACACTGGTGTTTTATCCCACGTTCAACCAAAAATGCATTAAAATCAGAAGACATATATTCCCCCCCTCGATCTGAATGGAGGGTGCCCATTTTACATGCTGATAGATTTTCAGCCAAAACCAAAAACTGTTTGAAGCTAATGAACACTTCCGACTTTGCCTTCAATGGATATACCCATGCATGCCTCGAAAAATCATCAATGAAAGTCACGAACTAAAGATAATTTCCAAAAGAAGGTCTCTGCATAGGACCACATACATCACTATGTACAAGCTCCAATTTTTGTGTAGCCCGAACTTAACCATGTTTTGGAAATGAGGAATGCTGCATTTTGCCCAAAATACAACCTTCACAAACATGTTTTCCAGGTGCCTCAAGTTTGGGCAAAGAGGACACCATTTCAGAATTCTACAGGCGTAGCAAACTAGAAAAATCCAGATGACCAAAGCATACAACCAAAGCTTTGCATCTGACATAGCCTGAGAATCATGTACTGCACATGCCAAATCATTTAGAGATCTTTCATAGTCTATGAGCTTATACAACCCACCACATAAAATGCCAGAAGAAATAATCATCGCCATTTGACAGATCATGAACTGTACACCTGTCATCAATAAATTTCACAACCAAGCCAATCTTGGCTAATGCAGAAATTGATAACAGGTTCTTCTTGATCCTTGACACAAATAAAGCATCTGACAAAGTGAAAGAAATACCATTAGGAGTAGTCAACATGATCTTACCAACTCCCATAACAGGATAAGAGGAGTTGTTGGTGCATGTAGCAGTATTCCCTGTAGGGGTAGGTTCGAGTGAAGAGAAGAAACTGCGTTGCAAGGTAATATGTTTGGCCGCCCCACTGTCAAAATACAAAACATCTGAGTCTACTGCAGACAGGCACTGCTCATGAGAAGATGGGTCAAAACTACAGACAATAGTAAACATCCGTTCTTCTTCCTGCACAAGATTAGCAGACTCTATTTTTGGTGTAGAGGCCTCCGCAACAACCATTCCAGCCTCTTTCTTCTTTGCCTCTTTAGTAGCCAGTTTTGGAAAGTTCTTTATGATATGATCATTCCCTTTACAGTACTTGCAAAACAATTTCTGCTTTTCTGATTTCTTCTCATCTTTATCTTCCTTCTTCGAATATGCACCATTTGGAGATTTCTACTTGCTAGCTGAAGAGCTCCATTTTCCTTTGCCCCTCTGACTAGCCAGGATAGCTTGATTTGCAACACGCATAATGGACATGTTCTGCCTGGATTGATCTTCCCGCAACAGAACTGAGACTAACTCCTCAAATGACAAGGCATTTGGATTGCCTAACCAAAGAGTAGAAGCAAAACTTTGATATGAATCAGGAAGACCATTCAGAACATTCTACACAAGTGAGCTATGTGGTATAACCTCATCAATAGAAATCAACTATTCCTTCAAGTCTTTGATCTTTGTTAGAAAATTGTCCATAGAATCACCTTCATTCATGTGCTCACTCCCCAACTATTTTTGGAGGTAAGCAACACGAGCCTCATTCCTACCTTGGTACAATGTGGTAAGTGTATCCCAAGCATCCTTAGCTATTCTGCAAGAGTGAATATGAGGAATAATGGCACACTTGATAGACAAAGCTATCAATGCATGTGCTTGGGCATCTCTGTAAGACAATAGTTACGCAATATAACACAGGAGCAATAGCAGAGAAGATAACAGATATAGGAGAATCTCAACAATTTTCTACTAGCAGCAAGTACAAAGATGATGGCGTTGTCCACCCGTGCGCTCTCAAGGTAGAGCTTAAATGGTGATCTAGACAACTCTAGATAGGGAGATACAAGGTAGAGGTATGCTGGCTCAACTCTGTGTCTTAGGTAGTGCAGAAGTCATGTATATATAGGATCATGGGTGGCCTGCCATGGACGGCAATACATCGGCGGCAGAGCGTGGGCGGCCACCGCCCGCGTAATTGCCATACACAGCTTAGACTGGTTGAACCGACCTAACAAATATAAATGTTTTCTGACTCCGACAGGGAATATTCCATGGAATATTCCCTTTACCGTCGCGCCGGGGGCGCTGCCCCCGGACCCCCACCAGGGGGCCCGCTGGCCCCCTGGGACCCCCCAGCCAGGGGGCCCGCTGACCCCCTTGGACCCCCCAGCCGGGGCTGCTCACCGCTGCCCCGGACCCCACAATTGGGGACCCTGGTAACTCCCTTTCCTTATAATATCTTACATGGTCCAATATGACCTTCATCCAACATTCAAGTTGGGATTCCCATCAATTGGGTAATGCACGCTTGGCTTCTCCTCATAAAGGGGGCCTTACAAAATGTGCATACAATCATGAGGGGTAGACATTGATCATATACTAACAATCTCTGCCATCCCAAAGAATTTGCTTTGCAGTAGGTGCAGAAGAAATCGAAGCATGAACATGAAGATGCAGAATATCATCATCTTCGACACCTTCTGCCTCAGCTTCTATACCTGGAGTTGTAACAGTTGGAGATGTGATAGGACGTTTTTCAACACCCTGCACAATGTTCCACAGTCCTTTTGCAACCAATACATGTCGCATTATATAAGGCCATAACGGGTAGTTGGTACCATCGAACTTATCCTCAACAGCCAACATACGGAATACATCATTGCTTTTAGCCATGGCTGATGACTAAAATACCTTGATGCAGAAAATTGAGTGTATCTCAAAAAGTTGAACAGAGGTGCCCCAACAAATTCCGCTAGACCTGTAGCAGACTTTGAGACACTTATACTGGTGAACAGAAACAGGTATATACCTTTGGCACAAAAAGACAAAATAGCCTGCACAAGTGCTGTGATAGTGCGTTTGACGGCCGAAACGAGCTCATATTGTGATTTTGGCACCACAAAACGAAGATGTTTTGATCTCAAATAGATGCTGAGTATGCTCACCAAAATTCGTGTGATTTTGAGAGTACAACTAGAGGAGTGTCGAAGGCACCCTAGATGAAGCGATAACCTACTCTGATACCAATTATTGGAGATAGACGTCTACGGAAGAACGTGAACAACATAAGAAAGGAGAAGAAGCTTGGAGCACAACACACAATACTGAATGTATTACTAGATAATGTACAAAGATAAGTAGCCCATTATGGCAATATGCGTATATACAAGCCGGGGGGAAAAAAACCTCCTAACGAGGGAAAAAAGTGCCTCGGCGGTCCTAGTGTGTTCTGTTAAAACCTTTACTGTTTAAAGTTAATTCAACTCTGGGTTCTTGGGATGGGTAGGGGTCTGTAAACAGAGGCCCCGTTTGTAGTTTCCCAAATCTACAGATTAAGAGTATACTACTTCATTGAATAAAGCCCTAAATTCTTCAACACACTTCCACACTTCAACACACTTCCACACCCGACAGTTAACTGTATAACTTCTTCACTTATCGCGTAATCAACTTACTTAATACTTCATTAACTTCACTTAATGATTTAACTTAATCAACAGAATTGATAGTACTCAGATTACACAGAGTTTCAGCAACAGCGCTTTGCTTCCGGCTCTCGCCCAGATGAATAGTCTGGCGACTACCCCTTCTGCTTCACGCAACTCTTTCATTAATCTTTTTCAAAGGTTATAACTTTGCGCTATGCCTTTACATCATGTGTGCGACTTTTCAGAATATATATTACAAAAATTATGAGTTCCTTTCCGGCTGCTTACATTGGCATGCATGGTGGACTCGAACCCAAAATTGGTAATTACATAGTCAAGGCTCATCTATGATGCCCTGAATATACATAGTGCGAGCTAATTTAAAGGTACGTGTAATGTTCTACTTTAAGGAATCCAGCATATCCTTCAAAATTGTAGGTTCTATCAAAATTGCATCAGTCCTAACAAAACTGGCAGCGATGACCCGGCTTATTAATAACTCCGTCTGTGTTTGCTAAAATGATTCCTGTAAATAAAATTCATTTGCAATGGCAGCATCGCATCTCAGCTTCATCTCTGCTACTTCTGCATCAATGCGCAAGAGCTCGTCCGCCTGAAATCCCAATTGCTTTTCACGGTGCTCAAGTTCTTGAGATTGAATTGTATCGTTTTGTAGAAGTCTTCTCTCTCCTTTTGCACACCTGCAAGTTCCTTCTTTAACTGGATAGTCCTAGCAATTTCAGCAGACAATTCTTGATCTCTCTAGAACAATCTCTCAGTGATATTATGCAGTTCAGCTTCGGCTTTAAGCACATTGGCCACTAGCGACTGCGAGGCCTCTTCTAAGCGGAACTAATACGATTCCGGTCTCATTCTGAGGGACCAACAGGGTGGCTTCAGTAATTGCTTCTTCATTACCAGTCGATTGATTGACTGTATCTGCTTGGTCAATTGCGGTTGGTGAAGAAGGAGGATGACACTCCATAACAGTGGTATCTTGCAATGTCTCTCTCACAACCTCACCATCCGGTTGATGAGATTCCTCTCACTGTGAGACTTCAGCTACATCTTCCATAATAACATCTTTTTCAGGCTGCTTACTAGGAGAAGACAGGATAGATTCTACCTGTAAGGAAGTGGCGGTGTCATGAAAGAGTTCAACTTCTTGAACTGTGATTGAACCCTGCACCTGACTTTGCGATGGGCTAATTCATCTGTGTTTGTGTTGGAAGAAATGGAGCAGGTCTTCATCATCCTCGTCTTCGAACATTTGTGTAGATTCCTCGTGTATAGCACAGTATCCGTTGGAGGTGGTTGCACAGCTTGTATCACCAAAAGGAGAAGGGTGAGGAGGTGGGGCACTCGGGTACGGGGAATTTCATGCTTGGCTAATTGTTTGGTAACTGCTAAGCATTCATGGTGAATGCGCCAGAAGAAAAAGGATGTGAAATTGACCCCCTCTCGTGAGGCAGTATCAATCATCTTTAAGGCTGCTACAAGAAATTGTAGCGTGGTGCGCTCTGGCTTGGGGCGGCAGAGAATGGCAAACTCATTAGATGAGTGCCAGGGAAATAATTCCTTCATGGTCGCTAGGGGAAGAAGCGGTCCATCGACCAACCCTTCCTGAGGGAGACAAAACCCCTCAGCAACCGTGTTTAGTGTAACGATTACATGGGGGTTTAAGCACGTTAAGGGCCAGCACTGCTCTATAGCAGATGTGGCAGCTATGGTAGAGATAATCTACGCATGAAAGGGATGACACTCCACTGAATGCCAAGGCAATTCAGCGAAGGCCAAAATTCCCTGAGCACGCAAGTACTCACTCACATCCAGAGTGAGACCCACATGGAAGGTTACTATGCTCGCAAGAGTTTCCATGGTGCACTCAGAAACAAGCGAAAACACAGAGCACACAAAGGTCGCAAACACACAAAGACACAATAGTGACTAACAGCGGAAAGAACAAGATTAAGTAGAAACTCTGGAAAAATCAGGCGGCAAGAACCCTAATCATAACGCAGTATTGGAAATATACCGACATAATGGGGACATGCATGCATTAACAGAAGCAGCGACACAGAGGGGGCTATTAATCATGGTTAGATAAGAAAACAAAAGGATTACGGTCAGTTGTTCAACCGAAACACGGAGATCAGAAAAGAAAGGCGATGGAAAAGAGTGACAAGCGTAAAAGAGTAAAAATTCCGAAGACACCTCACGAGGTGGTAGACGACGGATAGTAGGGTCAAAGCTTCGAACCATTAATCCCTTTAGGGAGAAGGTGACCAGTTAAGGTGGATAACCGAAAAGTTGCGGGTCCCACTTGTTCGGCAATACGGTAGGAACCAAACCAGCACAGTTTAAATTTTCTGACGGATCTATTAGACTTAGCATTATAGAAGAGGACTAATTGGTTTACAGTAAACACGGGGGTTTTGAGAAAATGATCGTGGGTTTTGGCTTGTCAAAGCTACACTTCCTGCAGCACCAAGAAACTTTCCAGATGCAGTTCATCCAGGGACCGTAAAGCCTCCAATTGAAACGGAAAAGATGCTTCCGATAATAGCTTCCGTTCGAGGGCCACATGCAGACTAGGAACCACCAGTTCCATAGGAGCAATCGCTTCCAATCCATACGCCAACTTAAAAGGAGTTGTTCCGGTTGCTACTTTGTATGTAGTACGATAACCCATAATACAGCAGGTAGAAATTGGTCCCATCTCTCTGGGCAATCCAGCACCAGTTTCTTTAAGATGTTCAAGAGAGATTAGTTGGTGCTCTCAGCAAGTCCATTTGCTCATGGATGGTAGGGTGAACTGAACTTATGCACAATCTGAAAGGTTTTCATAAGCACTTGTATTAAGGTATTTGCAAAGTGCGTACCTTGATTAGTGACTATCTCCAAGGGCAACCCATAGCGTGGAAAAATATCCGTCATCAAACATTTAGCTACCACAACAGCTATGGCTGATTGTAAAGCCCATGCTTCGGCCCATCGAGTTGCATAATTTGTGCATGTAAGAATGTATTTCTTATTGGTGACGATCGCGGGAGGTGTAATTGGTCCGATAAAATCCAAACCCCATTTCTGAAAGGGTTCAAGAGGCACAATGGGTTGTAGTGGAAATAGATGGCGCTGTAAAGGCTGAACGGAATGCTAACATGAATCACACTGTCGCACGTATTGAGTTACATCAAGATACATCGTAGGCCACCATAATCCACTCTACAGAATCTTTCGGTGAGTCAGGTCCGCCGCAAAATGTCCTTTGATTGGGGCAGTATGGGCCATGGGAACGACTGAAGCAATTTCATGTGGGGGGACACATCTGAGTAGTACTCCTGAGTGATCCATGTAATATAATTGTCCGACAATCAACCGAAAGTGTCGACTGTACGTGGCTAGTCTTTGTCTAGCAGCTACAGAAATCATATCAGGCGGACATCCACTAGTCAAGAACAGAAGCAAGGTGTCATAGTAAGAAGAGGGTACCGGTAATTCCTGTTGATAATCCTCTATTGTCTTTGCTAGATAGATAGCTGGTGTTGTATCATCAGCGCCCTCCAAAAGTTCACTAAAATCCAACCGAGAGAGAAAGTCAGCAAGGGCGTGTGCTGACCTTGGTCGATGTACGACAGAGTAATCAAATTCTTGAAACAACAAGACCACCGTGCTAACCATCCTCCCAAATGCTATTGTCGCACAAGATACACCAATGCTGCATGATCTACGTGGAAGGTGAAGCGTGTGCCCAACAGATAATGTCGAAATTTTTTCTTTGAATATACTAAGCCAAGACATTCTCGTTCAGTAACGGAATAGTTATGCTCTACCGGAGCCAATCCGCAGCTCGCATAATATACCGGACGAAACCATTTATCCGTCTGCTGCATCAGCACGCTTCCAATGGCACTGTCGGATGCATCCACAAAGACATGAGATGGCGATTCCCAATTGGGTGCTTGTAAAATGGGAGTCTGAGTTAACAGTACTTTCAGTCAGTCAAAAGAAAGTTGACACTCTTCGGTCCATTCGAACTGACGCGGGCTACTGGTTATCAATCGATTAAGGGGTATGGCCAGATGAGCAAGCCAATGCAGATGTCGCCCATGCCACCGAATTTGGCCCAAAAACCGCATCACGTCCTTGGGTGTATTAGGATCAGGAGCCTCCAGTACGGCCTTCACTTTATCTGGATCCACTTGAATGCCTTGTTTGGAAATAATGTGTCCAAGAAACTTACCACATGATACAGAGAAGATCGATTTAGTCGGATTCAAACACAAGCGATATTCTTGACACTTTGAGAAGCAACACCGTAAATGGTACAGGTGTGCCGACGTATCACCATATAACGAGAAATCATCCAGATACACCCTCATAAATGTGGTGAGATAAGGGGAAAAAATTTCCTACATGCAGCATTCAAACGTGTTGGGAGCATTGCGCAGTCCAAACCACATTACAGTACACGCATAGACACCCCAATTTGTAATAAATGCAGTTTTGGGTATGTCCTAGTCTGCCATTCGGACTTGATTGTAACCACTGTATCCATCTAGAAAGGAATACATCTCCCGACTGGCCACATCGTCTAACATGGTATCCAAGAATGGCAACGGAAACAGATCAGGTACGATTGCGGCATTGAGCTTTCGGTAGTCCGTGCATATCTGCAACTGCTTATTTTTCTTTGGAACTATAACAATGGGAGAGATCCATTCTGCATGGTCGATAGGCACAATAAATCCCACCTTCAACAGCCGATCAAGTTCTGCTTTGACCTGTGCCGCATAGTTAGGATTCATCCTTTAGCTGGGTTGTTTGATGGGTCTCGCATCCAGTTTCAACACCACTCTGTGTTGATAAGTCCGCGGGTCCAACCCCTTCGTGTCCCTGTAATCCCATGCAAACACATCAGCGAACTCTCGTAGCAGCTGCAACAGGTGCTCTTGGAAGGTCTAGTCCTGCTTTTATTTTTACTGGTTGTGGGTTGGTTTGGTCACCTAAATTGCAGGTGATCAGCTGATCTTTCGGTACATAGAACTGCTGGGGCTTTTCCACATCGCCTCGGGACTAGAGTAATTTTTGGAGCATCGCCTCATCCAAGGTCTGTTCTGTATTCGACTCGTGCTCACTGGACAGAGGTACCACCTTGCAAGCTGCTGGACTCTAGTTATCAGCCACCATTTATAAAAATCTATAGTGCCAAGTGCCATCAGATCCTTGTTGGCTGTAAGAAAAGCTTCCTCCTCATCGTCGGAGAGACCATCCAACATGTGTACAGGCTCTGCTAAATATGGTCGTGCATGTAAGTCACAAGGTTTCATGTCGTCCAGCGAAAGAATATATTTTTGGTGATTATTTTTAAAGACTAATTCATGCGCTGACCAGTCTTGCACTACCTTAGCCTGTTTTAGCCAGGGATGTCCAAAGAGCAGATTGTAGTCCAGGCTAGAGTTTGGTAAATCCAACACAACGAAGGTTATTTTGAAAATAGAACCTTGTAGAGTGATCGAAATATCTGGCACCAAGCCCATCGGATGGACTCGAGATTGATCAACCATGCGTACAAAGAATTGAACAGGTTCAATTTGCGTCCACCCCAGCCGTTTGCAAAGTGTTGCTATTGCAATGTTGACACCAGATCTGCCATCAATTAAGACTTGTGTGATTTTGTGGTTTTTGTACCATACCGTAATCAATGGTACCGTATGATCCACCATTGGGTCCAATTCCGGTTGGATTGTGGCTGTTGCGAGAGCACTCGAGGATCCTGGACTGACCTTCTCCTGGAACTATTGATGCACTCCACGGACCAAAGCCAATAATTGACCCAAGGGCAATGTAATTGATGCCTTGGACAGAACATCCCACACCGAATCAGTTTTGGCTGGTTCCGGTACGGTCTCCGGTGTGGACTCTGGTACTGTATGAGTCAGATTTTGCCCTTCTAGTACTTCCGGTAGTATACTTTGATGCATCACCAGAACTGGGTCAGGAAATACGGTTTGTTCCTACGTAGTCCACCTGCTTGCCTTTGTGAACGCCTTTTGTTGTTCATGAATTCTTGGTTTAAAAATCTCCGTAGTTGGCTGTAATTGCTTGCCTGAACGTGTTTGCACCACTGCTGCTTGCGTATCCACGACTGAAATATACACCATATTTGCCATCGGATGTTGTCGTTCTTTTTTCTGTTTGTCATACTCAGCTGCATCTTTACAAAATCTTCGGATATGCCCGATTTCACCACAAAAATGACATTTAGGAGGAGGAGGAGATGCACCTTCTCCTGATGGATCTGCATTCCACCGAGCTTGTCCAAAATTATTTGACCGTCCACCTCGATAATTCCTGTATCCCTGGTATGGAGTATTCCGCATCTGTGGTGGCACATAATGGCTGGCCGGTTGCCCTTGTTCCTGAATAATGGCATTAACAGCTGCTCTGTTCTATACCTTGGCATTATATAGGCAAGTCTTCGTAGTGTGGTATGTTGTATGGAAAATGGCACAATACATTTGGTTCAGAGCGCATGTTGATTTGCTGTGCCCTGGGTTTTTGCATTTCGTATAGTATATCTGTTTCAAAGGATCCTCCTTGGATTGCTTGGATGCAACCTTAAACATGCAAAAATGCACGTATGGCATTTCCAGGCCTTTTTACTCGATGATTGATACTGCCTTACGAGAGGGGGTCAATTTCACATCCTTTTTCTTCCGGCGCATTCACTGTGAATGCTTAGCGGTTACCAAACAATTAGCAAAGCATGAAATTCCCCATACCAGATTGCCCCACCTCCTCACCCTTCTCCTTCTGGTGATACAAGCCGTGCAACCACCTCCAACGGATACCGTGTTGTTACACGAGGAATCTACACAGATGTTTGAAGACGACGATGATGAAGACCTGCTCCATTTCTTCCAATGCAAACGCAGACGAATTAGCCCATTGCAAAGCGAGGTGCAGGGTTCAACCGCAGTTTAAGAAGTTGAACTCTTTCATGACACCGCCACTTCCTTACAAGTAGAATCTGTCCCATCTTCTCCTAGTAAGCAGCCCGAAAAAGACGTTATTATGGAAGATGTAGTTGAAGTCTCATAGCGGGAGGAATCACATCAACTAGATGTTGAGGCTGTGAAGGAGACAGTGGAAGATACCACTGTTATTGAGTGTCATCCTCCTTCTTTACCAACCGCAATTGACCAAGCAGATACATTCAATCAATCGACTGGTAATGAAGAAGCAGTTACTGAAGCCGCCTTGTCGATCCCTCAGAATGAGACCGGAATTGTATTAGTTCCGCTTTCTCTTCTTTCCCTTCCTCCTCCAACCACCATTCTTCCTGATGTTGAAGTTCTTCCCTCTGCGCCTTCAACTGCCATTCGTGAGGCATCGACCCATCTCCTATCCTCTCCCGACTACTCTCCACCATCATCACCTCACCTGCTCTCTGCCTCATCATCACAACCTCCTCCTTCTCTTCCTCCAGCGGTAATGTTCACTGACTTGGCATCCATGGGCCAACTACTCATCCAACTCTCCCAACAATAGCCTCTGTAGATGAAGATGGCCACTCAGAATATTCAACAAGAGTTGCAGAGCACGGTTGATCTTCTAGAAGCTGACATCACTCCCCTCCAAGAAGAATTACTTGAGGCCAAAGCCGAGAATCATTCATTGCATACTCAAATTCAGCAACTGCAAGAACAATTAACCGCCAAAGACAGTATTATTGCTCAACAGGACATAGAAATCACAGATTTGAAGCAAAAAGTTACCGATAAGACAGACACTATGACAGCATTAGGCAATGAGCTCCATACTGCGAGGGATGCACTCAGTATCTTAGTAGAGGCCTCGCAGTCGCTAGCGGCCAATGTGCCTAAAGCCGAAGCTGAACTGCATAATGTCACTGAGAGATTGTTCTAGAGAGATCAAGAATTGTCTGTTGAAATTGCAAGGACTATCCAGTTAAAGAAGGAACTTGCAGGTGTGCAAAAGGAGAGAGAAGACTTCTACAAAACGATACAATTTCAATCTCAAGAACTTGAGCGCCGTGAAAAGCAAATGGGATTTCAGGTAGGCAGGCTCTCGTGCATTGATGCAGAAGTAGCAGAGATGAAGCTAAGACGCGATGGTGCCATTGCAAATGAATTTTATTTCCAGGAATCATTTTTGCACACGCAGACAAAGTTATTAATAAGCCAGGTCATTGCTGCCAGTTTTGTTAGGACTGATGCACAGCTGATAGAACCTACAATTTTGAAGGATATGCTGGATTCCTTAAAGCAGAAGATTACATGTACCTTTAAATTAGCTCGCACTATATATATTCAGGGCATCATCGATGAGCCTTGACTATGTAATTACCAATTCTGGGTTCGAGTCCACCGTGCATGCCAGTGTAAGCTATCGGAAAGGAACTCATAATTTTTGTAATATATATTCTAAAAAGTCGCACACATGATGTAAAGGCATAGTGCAAAGTTGTAACCTTTGAAAAAGATTAATAAAAGAGTTGCATGAAGCAGAAGGGGTAGTCGTCGGACTGTTTGTCTGGGCGAGAGCCGGAAGCAAAGCGCTGTTGCCAAAACTTTGTGTAATCTGAGTACTGTCAATTCTGTTGATTAAGTTAAATCATTAAGTGAAGTTAATGAAGTATTAAGTAAGTTGATTATGCGATAAGTGAAGAAGTTATATAGTTAACTGTCGGGTGTGGAAAAGTTTGTTGATGAACGTATTCAAACAGTACTGGGAAGATAAACAGGGCCTCTGTTTACAGACCCCTAACCATCCCAAGAACCCAGAGTTGAATTAACTTTAAACCGTAAAGGTTTTAACAATTCACACACATCACCACCTAAATATATCAACAAGATCCACAAAGAGAAGAATGAGAAAGAACACAC
The DNA here is from genome assembly GCA_020310875.1 of Ceratopteris richardii. NCBI lineage: Eukaryota > Viridiplantae > Streptophyta > Polypodiopsida > Polypodiales > Pteridaceae > Ceratopteris > Ceratopteris richardii. The sequence goes on from CM035442.1 coordinate 80,720,565, forward strand.
ATGATGTCCATATGGGCCTCTACCCCTCCACAGGAACTCTTAATATAATATTGGAGAATTCATCTACTCCAATGCTTTCCCAGCTGCCACTCTTGATAAATAATGGATCTCAAAGATTCCTAGCCATCAATTCTTGTTCAAAGGTCTTATACCTCAACATAATGTAACATGAGGGGACAGAGAAGAGATTGTTGAACAAACACACATTAATTTTTTCCAATTCGGACTAATAAAACCCAACTATCATGAAATTTGAGTTAATTCAGGTGTTGCGACAATTGATTACCCAAGTATCGAGACACTTGGTCAAGTGTCATGGCACTCGCTGAGTATTGCTGACTCTTGGACATGTATTGTGGCATGTCATGTATTTCCAACATTTGATAAGTATTGCCAACACTTGGGGAAAATGACACATATTCTCACAACATCCATCTGGTATCATGAAATCTATGGGGTATTGTTGACAGTTGGCAAGTGAGATGACACCTTCCAAGTATCACAGGAAAATAAGTATCATGGCTACCTTCTAAATGTCTTGGAATTTAATTATTGCCAGTACTTATTGATTATCATGACATTTGAAAAGTGTTGTGATAACCAAGTGTCATCGACACCTATTATCTTTCATGTTTCATGCAAAATCAGGTGTATTATGTCTCCATTGCAAGTATTATGAACATCGACCAAGTGTCAAGTTTCATGAGTGCTAAGTTTCATGGAGGGTTGGTATCATCGACACCTCTCAGGTGTTGTGTGTCATGGAATAGAAGTGTCCTTTGATTAGGTACCACTTACACCTTGATGATTTAATGTGTCATTGAGAATGAGACGTCACCTCAAAAGAATCTCAAAATGAAATGCCAATTTATATCGTCCCTTCTACAATTGAGCCACAAATAAGTGAGACTATCACACCTGTATCACAACCACATGTTTAGTTGAAATTTAAACAGCCCCTTGAAGATGAACTTGAGAAGAATGATCTATACCCATTAAAACATGGCTAAATGTTTATGTGAATCAATTAAAACACTCAATGGACACACAATTCACAATTCTGGACACAAACAAAAGCTCAAAAGATGAAAATCAATAGCTGCTCAATTTGAGAGAAATGAATCAACAATTACTTCAAGAAGTGCCGAATCTAAAATCCAAACAAAGACTAGAGAAGAACATGGACGCACTGTTGTTAAGGTATGATGGACCTTACAACATACTACCTTGAAGGATGATCATAGAGAACTCACGTACAAGTATAATATGTTAGAAGAGAACCATGAGAAATTAAAAGAAAAGTACACATCTTTTGAAGCAAAGAAAACAAAATTTTTTAAGAAATGTGGAATCCTAGAAGTAAAATCAAAGAGATTCATGCAAGATGTCAAGTAAACAAGAACACGCAATGATGAATTATTAAAATCTTCTATGTTTGATCAACCAATCGATTTGACCAACGAGCAATATGATCAAATTAATGCATTGAAGGAATAGGTAAAAACATATAGATCATAGTTAGAGAATCAAAAAGCAAAAAATCACTACATTAGAAGCAGAAATAATCAAGTATCCATAAATATAGTGATAAGTTAAAGTTGTTGGAAGAATCAAAAATATAGTGATAAGTTAAAGATGCATTAGAACATGTGGACGCCTGGCTCTTGAACATGGACATCTCTTAGGATGACATCCTTTGATGCCCAATCCCTACTTTGATGCCCAATATGAACATCACATTTAAACATTTTTTAGGTGTACACTTTTGTCTGGAGGAGGATTGATAAGATTACATTATGGAGGGGACCAAGGCCATTGGTGTATAATCCTTTGTGGACTATATAGAGAAAAGGGGAAATCATTCAAGGTTTGACAACACAAGTAATAGAGAAAATAGAGGCTCATAAAACACAGTGATGTACCAATGGGTTCTAAAACATTGCCCATTCACACGGAGCATGCTACGAAGAGAGAGAGAGAGAGAGAGAGAGAGAGAGAGAGAGAGGTACACCCACTTTCTAATCCAATCGATTCATCACCTGTGTGCAAAGATTATCACTTGGGCGTGCCTCGACTTGCATTCACAACCTCGCTAGAGAAGAAGGAATGAGGATAAATTAGTAGCCAAGTTAAGTGAGGAATTTGAAAATGAAGTAGGAAAATGCTGAAATCAAAAGCAAAAATGTGGTAAAGATTTTGTATGCATACCTACCATCTTTTAGAATTATGAAAGAGAATACTCATTGATACATAAAGCGTATTACTAAGAAGAACCTACATGTGGACCTAAATTGTACAAATCACACCTTGAATTATATGCAAGTAGAATTTGATGTTGCGGACCCAAATTGGAGGAAAAAGTTTTAGGAGAACCCCACCTTGATCCCATGCTAAGTACACATGCCATATCTATTATAGGTTAATCCATCTTTTTGCCCTGATCCATGTCGAAGATCATGGCCAAAGTTTTGGGAAGCACAATCAAAGAACTAGCTCGATTGTTCTCTGCTTCCAAGCTTGCCAAAAGCTTACATGCCATTAGAAGACTACACGATTTGCACTATAGAGCATTTTCTAAAGATGCATGCATCATTTTTTAATTTCACTAGCAAGAGCAACAAAAAAAACTTGACACTTATATTAATTGTTTTCAAAGTGTTTGAGCATGTAGAATTTTCATTTTTGAACTTCATTGGAAATAATCAATATGTTTACAAACTTCTTTTCAATTTTTTAAAGGGAAGTTCAATCATAGCCTACTCTCCCATGCTTGAATTAATAAAAGGAAAAATGTACAATGAATGGGCTTAGTGCCGTTGGGATCCCTTGTATCCCACAAAGCAGAGGTATAATAGCCCAAACGCTATGGCTGACCAAAATCGATAGGAGATCTAGGATTCGACAGAAGACAAAAGTTTTAAAGAGAGTTGCTGAGAAGTTTAATGATTTTTTCATCTTCTTCGTGAGTGACCCACTTACTTTTAATTTGTTGTTTTCCAAGACAAACATTCTATGGTGTGTAAAAGGCAAAGATTTTTTACAATTACATATTCTTCTATCTAACATGTATAGAGTTTTTGAATCGACCACTCTTTTTGGTGGACATCAAAGTTTATTGGACGTCGTTCTTTCCATACCTTCTAGATATCTTCCCCTGTGATGGCATACCACAAAGCAGAAGAGCAGCTAATTGTTTCTCCAAGTAATGCTTGTTTCTAGCTGATTTGCCTTGTTAAGCTCAAAATCTTGTCGAGAGACTACCATATCAAGGAATTGAAAAGAAAAGAGAAAATTATTAGAGGCACATTGTGGAAGGTGTATTCATAGGGAGAATACTTAGTACAACGAATGGGTATCAATGCATGGGTACCAAGCAATAGTGTCTAATGCACGAATTTGTAGAGTGGCCCTATGAATGCAACTTTAGGTGCATTTATTGAAACTTATAACTTATGCATGTCTTGAGCGAGGTGCCCAAATATTGTTTGATGAAGAAGATGATTAATCTACAAGATATATATATATATATATATATATATATATATATATATATATATATATATATATATATATATATATATATATATATATATATATATATATATATATATATATATATATATATATATATGCATGCATGTGTGTGTGCATGCATGCGTATATAATTGGCCTAGAGAGAGAGAGAAACACCATATATGTACTCATATGGAGCGGATATGTGCTCTTTTAGAACGTGTGCACGCATTACAAGAGGATGAGGTACCCATTTATCATGATAATCTAAAAAGAAATGCTCTAAACTATTGTGCATGCTCTTTGATGTTGAGTGGATCTCTAGGATGAGTGACCAGTGAAGAGGTGACTATGGAAGTCGGAAAGGGGATGGTACATCTCTTCGGGATCCACATTTTGAGCATTGTTATCTTCCTTAATGGTAGTTGAGACCAATTAGGAACCCACTATTGGATTATCTTGGGCCCTAGTTATTGTGATTGGTTCTTTTTAGATGTGTGAATCCACCTTTGTGTCTTAGAACTAGGTTGTATATCAAATATGAGTGATAGATTTTGTAACCCATACTTGATTATATTGATTTCTTTATTGCACTAATGGCTTTGGGTATCCAAATCTGAGTGACTAAAGGTTGTTGCTCACTATGATATGCTCTACTTTCTTGAAATGGATTTTTATGTGAGGTGCATTTCTTCTTGCGGGTATGAGAAGCATAACAATGTGTGATTGAGATTCTTGTGCCATAACAAATGACTCGGGAAATCGATGTTATCTAGTCCCTTGAGAGTTTTGTTTTCTTAGGTTCTTTGGTCTATGCTATACTTGTGGAGAGTACACACACAAATGCAAAATGAAAATAAAAATGTACTCACAAAATGAAAGTGTGAGAGACTCAAAGTGAGTAAACAAAATAATGGGTAACCTTACATGGATTAGAAATGAGCTTGCCAAGACCATGAAGTAGGTTCTCCAAACTTCTAACCAAGTACAAAGTGGGGGAGAGGACCTCCTTAGATAGAGTTGGAGGAGGCTCTCCAAAGTACATCACATGTGGGATAATTCTCCTTGAAGGAGAATGAATACAACGTAGAAGCAAATGGTAAGGTACCCAAATACAATCAGATACAAATGGTAAGGTACCCTCTACAACTCCATTTTGGAGCGGTTGAATATTGTAGAGGTCCATCATGGAACTAGAGGTAGATCCTTTGTGAACATGTCTACCAAGTTCTCCTAAGAGGTACACTGCTCCAAAGTAATCTTGTGAGATATGATTTTCTTGTGGATGAAGTGGTACTGGATCTCACTGTGCTTGTTCCATGCATGGAATCTCGATTTTTGGTGATGCCCAAGGCTGATTGACAATCGATGTATCTACATGTAGTAGTATCCTATAAAATATCAATGTTAGAGAATAAATTTCAAAGCCATATGGCATCACGTTGGATGCTTCGTACTCAAAATATGTGGATGATAGAGTAATGATAGGTTTCTTCTTATTTGCCCAAGAGATAGATCTTGAGCCAAGCAAGAATATGCACCAAGGACTAGATCATTGAGAATCAAGATCACTAGCCCACATCCATGAGTGATAATGAGTCCTCCAGTGTGAGCTTGATGTTGGGATCAAGTGGTGTAAATACTCAAGGACATTAGTCCATGTTATACGTGGAATGTAGATCATAGCAGTATTTCTTTTGAGGGAAGAATATCCCTTCTTTCCTATTCCAAATTTGTTGGAGTTAGATGTCTGCAGAAGCACGTGAACAACACAAGGAAGAAGAAGAAGCTTGGAGCACAACACACAATATTGAATGTATTACTGGAGAATGTACAAAGATAAGTAGCCCATTAGGGCAATAGGCGTATATACAAGCCGAGGAAAAAAAACCTCCTAAAGAGGGAAAAAAGTGCCCCGGTGGTCCTAGTGTGTTCACACACATCACTACCTAAATATATCAACAAATCCCCCCTGGGAGTGATGCGGTGAACAAGGAGCTTGCACTCATGTATAAGGAAGTGTCAAGCTATGTGGAATCAATCCGCAAAAGGAAATAAGCCCAAAGCTTTGCGGAAAGCTTCAAACTTCTTCCTAGGCAAAGCCTTCATGAAAAAGTCTGCAATTTCTCCTGTGTGGGCACATATGCCAAGCTGATCTCCCCAATAGAGAACCTCTCCCTAACATAATGATAATGCACCTCAATGTGCTTAGTGCGAGTGTGGAACACAAGGTTCCTTGCAACCGCCAATGCACTCTGACTGTTAGTGAAAATGGTGGTGGCAGAAGACTAACCAACACCCAAATTAGCCATAAACTGGAAGTGGCCACAATAGGCTGCTTCTTGCTTAGCCAAGATATGCATGAGCTACCAAGCATGAAGCAAAAATCACTAGTGGACACACTAGTGTCATAGCAACTAGCCCAATCAGAGTCAAAAAAAGCATGCAAATCTGGCAGTATTGATCCCCCCTTGGGATAAAACAAACCAAGTAGCCGGGTACCACTCAAGTAGCAAAAGATGCGATTAACCGCCTGCCAATGCTTGACTTCTGGGCTATGCATAAACTTGCTCATATGTGAGATAGCAAACTGAATATCTAGCCGAGTAATGCATAAGTAAATCAAGCATCCAACAGCCTACTGATAGACAACAACATCAAATGCATCTCCAACATCGTGAAGCCTCAATTGTAAACCTATTTCCATATGAGTGGCAATAGATTTATAGTCTTCAAGGCCAAAACATTGCAATAATGTGTCAATATATTTCGTTTGACACAAAGACATCCCACCATCAATGTGCATAAACTGAATGCCCAAATAGTGATGCAAATGCCCCAAATCAGACATCTCAAATGAGGCATGCAAATTAGCCTTAAAATCAACAATATGCCTCTCATGAGGACCAGTGAGCAGCATATCATCAACCTAATCCACAATGATCAGAAGTACATCATTAGCACGCTTAACATATAAGGTGCTTTTAGTTGGACTATTCTCAAAACCATGTGCAATCAGATAGGCATGTATCTTTTCATACCAAGCACATGGTGCTTGCTTTAAACCATATAATGCCTTCTTTAACCTGCACACCTAGTTCTCTTGCCCTTTTTGCACAAAGCCACGGGGTTGAAAAGCATACACTTCTTCATGCAAGTCGCCATTCAAAAATGTTGTTTTGACATCCAACTGATGTACATTCCAACCATGATGAGATAGTGTAGGACAAATTGTTGAAAAAGGTTATGAAGTTAGGTTCACTAATGAAGGAGTTTTTGTGGAAGACCCTAGCAATGGGTATAAACAAATTGTTTCAGGGAAGAAAGAAGGAAGATTGTTCACATTAAAGATTCAAGGTAATGTTGGTCATGCCTTGTTCACTTATGGAGGACATAAGATCTCTGAGTTAGATCTTTGGCACAAAAGGCTTGGACATTTCGATGAAAGAGGTATCAAAGATATGGTTAACAATGGTTCAATACTTGGATTGCCTAATGTTGCAGGTCAACATATGACATCAGATGTGAGGCATGTCAATGAGGTAAGGCTCATAAGCAATCTTATTCCAAGCATGGTTTTATGTATTCAGAGAAGCTTGAATTGGTACACACAGATGTGTGGGGACCATCAAAGGATTTTAGCATCAATGGTTCAAGGTATTATGTGATTTATGTTGATGATGCTACTAGATGGATCACTATCTATGTGATCAACGATAAGTCAGAGGTATTCAATACATTCAAACATTATCATGTGTATGCAGAGAGAATTACAGGTCAAAAATTGAAGAGACTAAGGTCAAATGGAGGGGGAGAGTATTTCTCTAATGAGTTCAGTGATTACTTGTGGAATGCAAGTATAAAAAGGGAAATTACTTGCAGGTACTCTCCTCAACAAAATGGTGTAGCAGAAAGGAGGAATAGAACTCTTGTTGAGTTTGCAAGATCCATGATGAAGGAGAAAAATTGCCCAAATTACTTGTGGGCTGAGGTTGTAAATACAGCTACATATTTAGTCAATAGATTACCATGTAAAGCTTTGCAGGGTATGACACCATATGAGGCATGGTGGGGTAAGAGACCTAACTTAGATCATTGCAAAGTGTTTGGGTGCTTGGCATATGCATATGTGCCATCTCAATTAAGGCACAAATTGGAACCTAAAGCTGAAAAGTATGTGTTCATTGGATATGATGATAAGCAGATGGGATATAGGTTGTGAAGTCCATCCACAAAACAATTTCTTGTGTCAAAGGATGTCACATTTGATGAGCAAGGTACTTGGTATGCAGGTACAATCAATATTTATGCAGGTGATGAAGAAGTTGTGAATCAAAAGAAAGGTAAATCAAAGGTTCAGATATTTGATGAAGAGGAGAACAATGAAGTACATGTTGAAGTTGAAGAAGTGCCAAGGTTTGATCCAGAATGTGATGAACCAGAAAACTCAAGGAGTGGAGAAGTTAGAAGGTCATCAAGACACAAATGGCAACCTACAAGGTATAGCTATGACACTTCTTTTTTGGCTACCAAAGATTATGCTTATATGATTAAAGCAGATGAAGACCCTTCTACATATGAAGAGGCAAAAGGTAAGGAAAATTGGGAGAAAGCTATGCAGGAAGAGTATGATGCATTGATGGAAAATCAGACATGGATTTGGTTCCTAAACCAAATAGTCAGAAGATCATTGGATGCAAATGGGTCTACAAGACAAAGAGGTTTGCAGATGGAAGCGTGTCTAGGTATAAAGCTAGAATTGTTGTGAAAGGGTTTGCTCAGACATATGGTATAGACTATGATGATACTTATAGTCCTTTGGAAAAGATGACAACCATTAGGACACTCATAGCTATTGCTGCATGTAAAGGTTGGAAATTATGTCAATTAGATGTGAAGAATGCTTTTTTAAATGGTTACATTTCAGATGATGTTTTCATGGATCAACAAGAATTCAGAAATGAAAGGTATCCAGATCATGTATGTAAGCTCAAGAGAGCTTTTTATGGTTTGAAGCAGGCTGCAAGGGCATGGAATTATAGAGTTGTGAAGTTCTTGAAAGAACTTGGTTTTCAAGTATCTAAAGCAGATAGTAGCTTGCTTGTTAAAGCAAGTGATGATGGGTTCATTTACATGTGCATATATGTTGATGATATAATTCTTATAGGTACAGATGAGAAAGGCATTCAAAGCCTAAAGAAGCAAATGGAAAAAGAGTTCAAGATTAGTGACTTGGGAGACTCGTCATATTTCTTGGGCATGGAGATCTCATACACTCAACATGGAGTGTATGTAACTCAAGAAAGGTATTTGAAAAACTTGTTGATCAAGTTTAAAATGAATGATTGCAGGGTAGCACCTACCCCAATGGAGGTGAAACACAAATTGAACAGATATGGAGGAGAAGAGTTCAAGGACATGAAGCTATATCAAAGTTTGGTTGGTAGTCTGATCTATGCTACATCAACTAGACCTGACTTGTCATATGCAGTTGGAGTATTATCTCAATTCATGCATTGTCCTAGGAAAGAACATTGGATTGCAGGACAAAGAGTGTTGAGGTACATTAAGGGTACACTCAAAGAAGGTTTGTATTATGGTTTTACATCAGATACAAATATCAAGATATATAGTGATACAGATTGGGCAGGTAATCCTGATGATAGGAGATCAACTTATGGATACTTGTGTTATGTAGGAGATAAGTTAATTTCATGGTGTTCAAAGAAGCAACACACAGTTGCTTTATCATCCACAGAGGCTGAGTACAAAGGTATGGTGGAAGAAGGAAGTGATATGGCTTAAGACTATTATGAAGAGTTTTGACATCATTCAAAGTATACCCACTATTCATGGAGATAACATGAGTTCATTGTATTTAGCTACTAAGCATGTGTTTCATGCCAGGACTAAACACATTGAGATTCAGTATCATTTTCTAAGAGAGAAGGTGATGGATAAAGAGATTGAAGTTATACATACTTCAACAAAAGATTAGATAGCTGATATGCTAACCAAAAGCTTGGATGGACCAAAGCTACAAAGATTCAAAGACATGGCAGGTATAAAGAAGATAGAGAAAACCTCAATTGATGATTGAGGGGGAGTTGTTGGTGCAACGCAATCAACAATTGAAGTTTTGATGAAGAATTGAAGTCAAGGACTGAAGGAAAGATCAAGTTATGAAGCATGAAGGAAGTGCATATCCAGAAGATGAAGATGTGTATACATATGTACATTAACTTAGAGTTAGCTCACTTATACTTTTGTATATTTATGAGCTTGTACATATTTGCCTATATATACAAGGAAAAATGCCGGGGCAAATATGAGAGAGTGTGTAAGAACAATTTTTTAGAAGAATTAGATGTCATTAGACACTTGTGAAGTGAATAGAATAGCTCTCTCATCTAGTTGTAATTTTTTTCCAGAAATGAAGAAAAGTTGCACCCGATATTTTTGAGAGTTCTCCTTTTGTGTTGAATCTTTTGTGAAATGCTTTTGTACAAGCCTAAGTCTATAGTTGATTGACCTCTGTACAAATTTTCAGCTTCTAATTGTGATGAGGCTGAGAGAATTGAGTGAGGATGTAGGAACATTTACATGTGTAAATGTAAGTAGTGAAGTTGTAGGAGGCGCAAAATTTGAAGCTAATGTTTTGGTCAGTTCTCCTTCCACAGTGTAAAGTTTTGAGCAAGCAAGCACTCATTCTTTAAGTTGGAAGGTAAGCTATCTATGGATAAAAGCATTTGCATAAACGGGCTCTAGACTGAGAGAACCAAGCTTTAGAAGTTACATGTGTCTAAATCGACTACTCAGAAGAACAATTTTAGACATAGGTGAGTTTTAAGATCATTTCTCAAGATCTACTAAGTCTTTTGGAATGATTTAACTTGGAAGAGGTGCATAAACTATAGGCGACAACTTGTGCAAAGTTTTATAAAAAACTTTACACATTTGATAAGTCAACTAGTAAGTTATGTGCACCAGACTTTCTGTGTAGTCACCTTCTTCACGGTTTGTTGAAAATTTTGGAAGTTGAGTAATGATCCTCCAAATTGGTGAAGGTTTTGACAACATCCATTCCAGCCTCTTTTTACTTGGCCTCTTTTGCAGCCAGTTTAGGACAGTTCTTTATGATATTATCATTTCCTTTACAGTACTTGCAAAACAATTTCTACTTTTCTGATTTCTTCTCATCTTTGTCTTCCTTCTTCGAATGTGCAGAATTAAGAGATTTTTGCTTGTTGATATATTTAGGTAGTGATGTGTGTGAACACACTAGGACCACCGGGGCACTTTTTTCCCTCTTTAGGAGGTTTTTTTCCCCCGGCTTGTATATACGCCTATTGCCCTAATGGGCTACTTATCTTTGTACATTCTCTAGTAATACATTCAATATTGTGTGTTTGTGCTCCAAGCTTCTTCTTCTTCCTCGTGCTGTTCGTGTGCTTCCGCAGACATCTATCTCCAACAATTGGTATCAGAGCAAGTCATCGCTTCATCTAGGGCGCCATCGACACTCCTCGGTTTGCAGTCTCAGAATCGCACGAATTTTGGTGAACATACTCAGCGTGTTTCCGAGATCAAAACAGCTTCGCTTTGTGGTGCCGAAGTCACGATCTGAGCTCATTTCGGCCTCTGAACGCACTATCGCAATGCTTGTGTAGGCTATTTTGTCTTTTTGTGCCAAAGGTATATACCAGTTTCTGTTCGTCTGTTTAAGCGTCTCGAAGTCTGCTACAGGTCTAGCAGAACTTGTCTGGGCAGTTCTATTCAACTTTTTGAGATACAGTCAATTTTTTGCATCAAGGTATTTTAGTCACCGGCCATGGTTGAAAGCAGTGATGTATTCCGTATGTTGGCTGTTGAGGATAAGTTGGATGGTACCAACTACCCATTATGGGCTTATATGATGCGACATGTTTTGGTTGCAAAAGGATTATGGAACATTGTGCAGGGTGTTGAAAGACGTCCTGTTACACCTGCAACGACAGGTACTGCAAATACAGGTGCTGGAGCTGATGAAGATGGTGTCGAAGATGATATTCCACAGATTCCTGTTTGTGCTGCTGTTTCTGTTGTGCCTATTGCAGAGCAAATTCGTTGGGATGGCAGAGATGCCCAGGCACATGCATTGATAGCTTTGTCTATCAAACGTGCCATTATTCCTCATATTCACTCTTGCAGAACAACTAGGGATGCTTGGGATACACTTACCACATTGTACCAAGCTAGGAATGAGGCTCGTGTTGCTTACCTCCGAAAACAGTTGGAGAGTGAGCATATGAATGAAGATGATGCTATGGACAGTTTCCTAACGAAGATCAAAGATTTGAAGAAGCAATTGATTTCTACTGATGAGGTTATACCAGATAGCTCACTTGTGCAGACCGTTCTGAATGGTCTTCCTGATTCATATCAGAGTTTTGCTTCTACTCTTCGGTTGATGATGAAAGGCAATCCGAATGCCTTATCATTTGAGGAGTTAGTCTATGTTCTATTGCAGGAAGATCAGTCCAGGCAGAACAGGTCCATTATGCGTGTTGCAGATCAAGCTTTCCTGGCTAGTCAGAAGGGCAAAGGAAAATGGAGCTCTTCTACTAGTAAGCAGAAATCTGCAAATGCTGCACATTCAAAGAATCAGGATAAAGATGAGAAGAAATCAGAAAAGCAGAAATTGTTTTGCAACTACTGTAAAGGGAATGATCATATCATAAAGAACTGTCCAAAACTGGCTGCAAAAGAGGCAAAGAAAAAGGAGGCTTGAATGGTTGTTGCAGAAGCCTCTACACCAAAAACAAAGTCTGCTAATCTTGTGCAGGAAGAAGAGTGGGCATTTACTATTGTTTGCAGTTTTGACCCATCTTCTCATGAGCAGTGCATGTCTGCAGTGGACTCAGATGTTTGGTACTTTGACAGTGGGGCGACCAAACATATTACCTCGCAGCGCAGTATCTTCTCTTCACTCGAGCCTGCCCCTACAGGGAATACTGTCACATGCGCCAACAACTCCTCTTATCCTATTATGGGAGTTGGTAAGATCATTCTGACTACTGCTGATGGTAGTTCTTTCACCTTATCAGATGCTTTATTTGTGCCAGGGATAAAGAAGAATCTGTTATCAGTTTCTGCATTAGCCAAGATTGGCTTGGTTGTGAAATTCGTTGATGACAGGTGTACAGTTCATGATCTATCAAATGGCGATGTGATTATTGCTTCTGGCATTTTATGTCGTGGGTTGTATAAGCTCATAGACTATGAAAGATTTGTGAATGATTATGCATGTGCAGTTCATGATTCTCAGGCTATGTAAGATGCAAAGCTTTGGCATGCACGCTTTGGTCATCTGAATTTTGCTAGTTTGCTACACATGTAGAAATCTGATATGGTGTCTTCTTTGCCCAAGCTTCATGCACCTGGAAAACATGTATGTGAAGGCTATTTTTAGGGCAAAATGCAGCGTTCCTCCTTTCCAAAAGATGGTTCAGTTCGGGCTATGCAGAAATTGCAGCTTGTACATAGTCCTATGCAGACACCCTCTTTTGGGAATGACCTTTACTTCGTGACTTTCATTGATGATTTCTCCAGGCATGCATGGGTATATCCACTCAAAGCAAAGTCTGAAGTGTTCATGTGCTTTAAACAGTTTCTGGTTTTGTCTAAAAATCTGTCAGCATGTAAAATGGGCACCCTCCGTTCTGATCGAGGGGGGAATATATGTCTTCTGGTTTTAATGCATTTCTGGCTGAACGTGGGATAAAACACCAGTATATAGTGCCGTATACACCTCAACAGAATGGAGTTGCTGAACAAAAGAACAGGTCATTCATGGACATGGCGAGGTGCATGGTCAATAGTCAGGCTTTACCACATAGTTTCTGGCTTGAGGCTGTCATGTGTGCAATATATGTACTGAACAGGTGTCCCACTAAAGCGTTGCAGTCTATCACTCCATATTAGGCTTGGCATGACCGCAAGCCATGTGTTACTCATTTGTGTGTTTTTGGTTGTTTGGCACATGCATTAGTGCGTGAACAACATCGCATAAAATTGGATGATAAGGCAGTAAAATGTATTTCTGTTGGGTACAATTCTGAAAGTAAAGGCTATCGTCTATATCATCCACAGACTAAACGCATTCTGGTTAGCCTTGATGTTGTCTTTGTGGAAGATGCTATTCAGCCATTGCTTTCATGTACTAAGGAGACATCTGTTAGCTCCAAAGACATGTATGATACGTTGATGCAGCTTTTTACAGGTGGACAGTCTAGTGCTGGTCCTAATGAGGCACCTTCTCAGCCTTTGCAAGTTTCATATGATGATGCAGATCATTCTATTTTTTATGCAGATTTACATGATGCACTTGTTGATGAGAGAGCTGATATTGAGCAGGCAAAAACTATGCCAAAATGGCTGGTGCAGACTCTACGTGATAGCAAATTAGATGCACCTTTGTCATATCGTACTCGTTCATGCTCTCATAGTGCCTCCTTTGCATCAGATTGCTATGCTATGGCTGCGTCTAGTCTCTGTGATGAGAATGAGCCTGTTTCTTTTGATGAAGCACAGAATTCAGAAAATTGGATGGCTGCCATGCAATCTGAATATGATGCTATAATGAAGAATGGTACATGGTCTTTATGTGACTTGCCTCCTGGCAAGAAGGCCATTGGCACTGAGTGGGTATACAAGTTGAAGCATAAACCTGATGGTACAGTTGATAGGTATAAGGCTAGGCTTGTTGCAAAGGGTTATGCGCAGGAAAAGGGCATTGATTTTGATGAGACCTTTGCACCTACATGCCATATGACTACTATTCGGAGCATTTGTGCACTTGCAGCCCATCATGGTTGGAATGTACATCAGTTGGACATTAAAACAACATTTCTAAATGGTGACTTGCATGAAGAAGTGTATGTTTTTCAGCCCCCTGGCTTTGTGCAGAAAGGGCATGAAAACCAGGTGTGCAGGTTAAATAAGGCATTATATGGTTTAAAGCAAGCACCACGTGCTTGGTATGAGAAGATACATGCCTATCTGGTTGCACATGGTTTTGTGAACAGTCCAACTGAAAGCACCTTATATGTTAAGCGTGCTCATGATGTGCTTCTGATCATTGTTGTCTATGTTGATGACATGCTGCTCACTGGTCCTATTGAGAAGCATATTGCTGATTTCAAGGCTGATTTGCATGCCTCATTTGAGATGTCTGATTTGGGGCATTTGCATCACTATTTGGGCATTCAGTTTATGCAAGTTGATGGTGGAATGGCTTTGTGTCAAACAAAATATATTGACACATTATTGCAGTGTTTTGGCCTTGAAGACTGTAAGCATATTGCCACTCCTATGGAGACAGGTTTACGATTGAGTCTTCATGATGCTGGAGATGCATTTGATGCTATTCTCTATCAGCAGGCTGTTGGATGCTTGATTTACTTATGCATTACTCGGCCATATATTCAGTTTGCTGTCTCACAGATGAGCAGGTTTATGCATTGCCCAGGAGTCATGCATTGGAAGGTGGTTAAGCGCATCTTTCGCTACTTGAGTGGTACTCGGCTACTTGGGTTGTTTTATCCCAAGGGGGGATCACTACCGCCAGATTTGCATGCTTTTTCTGACTCAAATTGGGTTGGTTGCTATGACACTCGTGTGTCCACTAGTGGTTTTTGCTTCATGCTTTGTAGCTCATGTATATCTTGGTTGAGCAAGAAGCAGCCTACTGTGGCCACTTCCAGTTGTGAGGCTGAGTATAGGGCAACTTTCACAGCGACTGTTGAGTGTGTGTGGCTCAGACGCCTTATGGCTGATTTGGGTGTTGGCCAGTCTTCTGCCACCACCATCTTCACTGACAGTCAGAGCGCATTGGCAGTTGCGAGGAACCCTGTGTTCCATGCTCGCACTAAGCACATTGAGGTGCATTATCACTATGTCAGGGAGAGGTTCTCTGCTGGGGAGATCAGGTTGGCATATGTGCCCACGCAGGAGAACATTGCAGACCTTTTCACGAAGGCTCTGCCTAGGGAGAAGTTTTAAGCTTTCCGCAAAGCTTTGGGCTTACTTCCTTTTGTGGAGTGATCTGCACATAGCTCGGCACTTCGTTATACATGAGTGCCAGCTCCTTGTTCACCGCATCAGTCCTAGGGGGGATTTGTTGATATATTTAGGTAGTGATGTGTGTGAACACACTAGGACCGCCGGGGCACTTTTTTCCCTCTTTAGGAGGTTTTTTTCCCCCGGCTTGTATATACGTCTATTGCCCTAATGGGCTACTTATCTTTGTACATTCTCTAGTAATACATCCAATATTGTGTGTTTGTGCTCCAAGCTTCTTCTTCTTCCTCGTGCTGTTCGCGTGCTTCCGCAGACATCTATCTCCAACACTGCTTACTAGTTGAAGAGCTCCGTTTTCCTTTGCCCTTCTGACTAGCTTGGAAAGCTTGATCTGCAACACACATAATGGACATGTTTTGCCTCGAGTGATCTTCCTGCACTAGAACAGAGACTAGCTCCTCAAATGATAAGGCATTTGGATTGCCTTCCATCATCAACCAAAGACTAGAAGCAAAACTCTGATATGAATCACGAAGACCGTTCAAAATGGTCTGCACAAGTGAGGTATCTCGTATAACTTCATCAGCAGAAATCAACTATTCCTTCAAGTCTTTGATCTTTGTTAGAAAACTATTCATAGAGTCACCTTCATTCATGTGCTCACTCTCCAACTGTTTTCGGAGGTAAGCAACACGAGCCTGATTCCTAGCTTGGTGCAATGTGGTAAGTGTATCCCAAGCATCCTTAGCTGTTCTACAAGAGTGAATTTGAGGAATCATGGCACATTTCACAAACAAAGCTATCAATGCATGTGACTGAGCATCTCTCCCATCCCAACAAATCTGCTCTGCATTAGGTGCAATAAAAACCACAACATGAACAAGAATATGTAGAATATCATCATCTTCAACACCATCTCCATCAACTCTAGCACGTGTATTTGTCATCTGTGTATTCACAGGTGTAATAGGACAGAGATTGTGTGGCTCGTACTTCCCTCCATCGTACACAAGCTCACACTTAACTTTGGAATTCATAACATTAACATTAAAGTGGTGTGTGCAACAAAATCAAAGGAGGATGCAAGACATTTCATAATAGTACTTCCTCGGATTGATTGATTTGATGTAGACTTTATTTTATCTCAAATCACTAAAATTATGATGTAGCTTAACACCAAAACCTTCAAGAGAGTGATGTCGCTTAAGACCAAAAACCTTCCTTCTCTTGCACTTGAATCCTTGAAGTTTGTTGAAAAACTTGAGTCTTCCATTTGAAGTAGAGGAATCCTCCTTTAGATCCCATTGAAGCAATGAAAATCCTTCCTCACTTTGGAGAGCTCGAAGAAGAAATAAGAATCCTTCCTCGAAGAGGATTGAAAGGAGGATGGAAAAAAGAAGCCTTGAGCTTGGGAAAAACAAATGATTTGGGGCCTTGGAAGACGCTTTGTCATGGCACAAAAAGTTTGTTAATGCTTCACTTGATGGTTTTGGGTTTGAGAATATGCAGAGAAGTAACACTCGAGCAGTTCACACAATGAGAAGGAGAACCAAAATTGTGCACATCTTTGAGAGGCGCTGATCGCACAAGCTTTTATCCCACGTAGGACAAGTAGATAAGCTTCACAATATCTTTTCCATCACAAGGAGGAGGGAAGAGTTCTTGGTTCTTGCTCCCTCACAAGTGGTTGTCGACTAGGATAGGCTCTAGTCATGAGTGTGTGGGTGCTCTACTCATGAGTGTGTGGGTGTCTATGGTATAAAATGGATTGGATCAAGGGTGCATCCTCCTTTGAAGACTCTGATCCCACCCTTTGAGGGGGTCCTCCCACTCTTTCTACTCAAGAGACCTCTACTACATGTGGATATAGCATCCAAAACTCGTGAGAGATAGTGTCAAGATACTCAAATGGGCTCAAATACCAATGCATCAGAACCTCCATGTCAGAAATGGGTGAATGAATGTGTGCTCACCTCTCAACAATGCCTCACACATATAACCTCCCTCAAGGGGTAGTTGAACTAGGAAAGTGACTACATGTTTTCCATATATACGAGTTCTCTAGAACCCACTAGAGTGGTTGGTCAATGATGTGTCCTAGTTCACTTTAGTTAAGTCATGGAACCTTCTAGAAGACCTTGGAGCTCTTGGAAAAGAAACTGACCCATGTCTCATTTGAACCCAAGACCTCCTCCCATCCTTGAGATTTTCTCTACAAAATCTTAGGCTTAACTTAAGCCAAAACCATTTTATGACATAGGACACACAAATTTGTTGATGATATCCATTACCAAGACAAAATTAAAAAACATTAATACCTAGTCAGGTATTGAAAGCCATGAAAAATAACTTAGATTGAATTGGAGATGACCATGGATTGGAGTTTAAACAAGTTGTACGGGCAATAGGTTGAGGACTTATTTATTCAATTTGAAGTTTTGGATTAAGCTTGAAATGCACAAGCCTTGCATGGTTTCATCCATTGAACAAAGGAAACTAACATGAGATCACTCAATTATTAGAGGCATTCATCATAGAGTTCTTTAAGAGTGCAATTAGGAAAAAAAAACATCATCCTTAATCCATAGTTTCAAGCAAACCCCCCAAGAGATATGAGGTTGGTAGGGATAAGGTTTAAGCAGTATCTTGAGTGATGTCGTGGATGTTCGAGTTAGACGATTGCGGAAGCATGCGAACAACACAAGGAAGAAGAAGAATCTTGGAGCACAACACATGACTGGATGTATTACTAGAGAATGTACAAAGATAAGTAGCCCATTAGTCCTAGAGTGTTCACACACATCACTACCTAAATATATCAACAAATCCCCCCTAGGAGTGATGCGGTGAACAAGGAGTTGGCACTCATGTATAAGGAAGTGCCAAGCTATGTGGAAATCACTCCACGAAAGGAAGTAATCCCAAAGCTTTGCGGAAAGCTTCAAACTTCTCCCTAGGCAGAGCCTTCGTGAAAAGGTCTACAATGTTCTCCTACGTGGGCACATATGCCAAGCTGATCTCCCCAGCAGAGAACCTCTCCCTGACATAGTGATAATGCACCTCAATGTGCTTAGTGCGAGCATGGAACATAGGGTTCCTCACAACTGCCAATGGGCTCTGACTGTCAGTGAAGATGGTGGTGGCAAAGGACTGACCAACACCCAAATCAGCCATAAGGTGTCTAAGCCACACACACTCAACAATAGCTATGAAAGCTACCCTATACTCAGCCTCACAACTGGAAGTGGCCATAGTAGGCTGCTTCTTGCTCAACCAAGATATGCATGAGCTACCAAGCATGAAGCAAAAGCCACTAGTGGAAACATGAGTGTCATAGCAACCAGCCCAGTCTGAGTCAGAAAAAGCATGCAAATCTGACGGTAGTGATCCCCCCTTGGGATAAAACAACCCAAGTAGCCGAGTACCACTCAAGTAGCGAAAGATGTTCTTAACCGCCTGCCAATGCTTGACACCTGGGCAATGCATAAACCTGCTCATCTGTGAGACAACAAACTGAATATCTGGCCGAGTAATGCATAAGTAAATCAGGCATCCAACAGCCTGCTGATAGAGGACAACATCAAATGCATCTCCAGCATCATGAAGACTCAATCGTAAACTTGTGTCCATAGGAGTGGCAATAGGCTTAGAGTCTTCAAGGCCAAAACATTGCAATAATGTGTCAATATATTTCGTTTGACACAAAGCCAATCCACCATCAACTTGCATAAACTGAATGCCCAAATAGTGATGCAAATGCCCCAAATCAGACATCTCAAATGAGGCATGCAAATCAGCCTTGAAATCAGCAATATGCTTCTCAATAGGACCAGTGAGTAGCATGTCATCAACATAGACAACAACGCTCAGAAGCACATCACTAGCACGCTTAACATATAAGGTACTCTTAGTTGGACTGTTCACAAAACCGGCAATTAGATAGGCATGTATCTTCTCATACCAAGCACGTGGTGCTTGCTTTAAACCATATAATGCCTTCTTTAACCTGCACACCTGGTTTTCATGCCCTTTTTGCACAAAACCACGGGGTTGAAAAACATACAGTTCTTCATGCAACTCACCATTCAAAAATGCAGTTTTAATGTCCAACTGATATACATTCCAAGCACGATGGGCTGCAAGTGCACAAATGCTCCGAAAAGTAGTCATATGACATGTGGGTGCAAAGGTCTCATCAAAATCAATGCCTCTTTCCTGTGCATAACCCTTTGCAACAAGCCTAGCCTTATACCTATCAATTGTACCATCAGGTTTACGCTTCAGCTTGTATACCCACTTAGGACCAATGGCTTTCTTGCCAGGAGGCAAGTCACATAAAAACCAAGTACCATTCTTCATTATAGCATCATATTCAGATTGCATAACAGCCATCCAATTTTCTGAATTTTGTGCTTCATCAAAAGAAACAGGCTTATTCTCATCACAGAGATTAGATGCAGCCATAGCATAGCAATCTGATGCAAAGGAGGCACTATGAGAGCCTGAATGAGTACGATATGAGAAAGGTGCATCTAATTTGCTATTACGCAAAGTCTACACCAGCCATTTTGGCATAGTTTTTGCCTCCTCAATATCAGCTCTCTCATCAAGAAGTGCATCATGTAAATCTGCATCAGAAATGGGATGATCTGTATCATCACATGAAACCCTCAAAGGCTGAGAAGTTGCCTCATTAGGACCAGCAGTAGACTGTCCACCTGTAAAAAGAGGCATCAAAGTATCATACATGTTTTGGAGCTAACATATGTCTCCTTAGTACATGAAAGCAATGACTGAATATCATCTTCCACAAAAACAACATCACGGCTAACTAGAATGCATTTAGTCTATGGATGATACAGACGATAGCCTTTACTTTTAGAACTGTACCCAACAAAAATACATTTTACTTCCTTATCATCCAATTTTCTGCGATGTTGTTCAGGCACTAGTGCATATCCCAAACAACCAAAAACCCGCAGATGAGCAATAGATGGCTTGCGATCATGCCAAGCCTCATATGGAGTGATAGACTGCAGCACTTTATGTTGGGGTGATCGACGTCTTCGGTAGTACCGCTTTTATACCTCTGATAGTAGTAAGCTTCGGGTACCACCCGTCTATCGCAGCAAAGACTCGAACCTTATCAAGCCTGTGGAAATTCGCTGCGCCACCGAATTAGTGTTAAACTATAGTGATGTTAGAACACCTCTATAATCAATAGTAGCTTAACAAGGCTTCTGCCACTCAAACTGTGCTTTGAATTCTCTTGAAAATTCCACCGGAACTTCACCGGACTGTCACCGAAATTTATCGGAATCTTACCGGAATGATCTTCAATTCTGTTCGTAATTATTTCAAATGTTTATACATGAAACAAGGAAGTGATGAGTGAACTTCCCTTACTGACAAAACTCTTCCTGAAGTTTAGAGGAAAACTTCATTAGTTCAGAGTGCTTATTTTGGTCCGACTTTGTACTGTGTGTACATATCCATTTCACCGGAAACTTTGATCCGTATAAAGTAGAGACTTCTAGCTACAAGATAAGCTATGTCTCATACAAAACTATATATTATTCTGCGAGATATACTTCGTGGTCCTTCCCAAAAACACATTTATTGAGTAAACCGTAAGTGACCAAAAGTACGTATACGGTGAAACTGTAACTGTTAACTAACTTTAACCGTAACATAGAATATTCAAACTTCTACTCATACAAAGAATGCGTGCAGAGCTTCCACATGAACATGTGTTTTCTATTAGAGAAGATGTGTACAAACAAGCTTGGCCTCTTCTTGCTCAAGCTATAGAAACTCTCCTACACTGAGTAGTTTCTTATTACCATCTCTTTCAGATGAATACCTGACATTTTAGGTTTCTGTTATTCATCTTTACCTACGCGATCTATGGCGTCTTCTATACTACATACGCAATCTCTGGCGTCTTCTATCTCTCTCTCTCTCTCTATCTATATATCTGTATCTCTGCGTCTCTGCGCTTCTGCTATATTTCATCTCTGTCTTGCTCGATTCTTGATTGATATATATATAGTCTTCATTCTTCCACGCTCTTCTGCGCCTTTCACTTTCGGTATGCTCCACGATCCTTCTTTATGTGCGTTATGCGCACTCCCCTGTTCATTACTCTGTTACACGTCCTGTTCTCATATTTACAATTCTTGATTCCGTTTTCTGATTCTGCACGTTGTACAGTTCGGTCGTGCTTCTTTAATTCTGCTTCTCTTTGTCTTTTCTACTTCCCCTTTTTTTTTTGTATGGATGCCAAATTCGTGATGCTTCTTCAACAGCTCCCCCTCAATCACTAATTTGCATCTTCCGGTCTTCATATATCTTTCTTTCTTTTATACCTGCCTTTTCTTTGAATCTGTTTATCTTTGTTCCATCCAAACTCTTCGTCAGCATATCTGCAATCTGATCTTTTGTTGGAGTGTATACAATTTCTAACTCCTTCTCCATTACCTTTTCCCTCAGGAAATGATACTGAATCTCTATGTGTTTTGTTCTTGCGTGAAACACCGGATTCGCTGCAAGATATAGAGAGCTCATATTGTCTCCATGTATAATTGGTATACCTTGATCAATGTCCAAGCTTTTGAGCAAGGTCTACATCCATAATACTTCTTTAGCTGCTTCTACCAGCCCTTTGTATTCAGCTTCTATTGATGATAAAGCCACTGTGTGCTGTTTCTTTGAGCATCAGTTTACTAGCTTATCTCCTAGGTATATCATATACCCATGTGTTGATCTTCTGTCATCCTGGTTACCTGCCCAGTCTGAGTCACTGTAGGCTCTCAAATTTATATCTGACATATAAGGATAGTATAATCCTTCCTTAATAGTTCTCTTTATATATCTGAGAACTCTTTGACCTGCAATCCAATGTGGGTCTTTCGGACACTGCATAAACTGTGATAAAACTCCCACTGCATAGCTTAAGTCAGGTCTCGTCAGTGTAGCATAAATCAGACTTCCTACTAACGACTGATACTTTGTCATATCTTTGTAATCTACACCATCATATTTACTGAGTTTGTGATTGGCTTCAAGCGGTGTTGAAGCTTCTTTGCAATTCTGCATATCAAATTTCTTCAATATATTCAGAAGATACCTTTCTTATGATACATATATGCCGTGATCTGTATAAGTGACTTCCATTCCAAGAAAGTATGACAACTTTCCTAGGTCACTGATCTTAAACTCCTTTTCAAGAAGTTTCTTCACCTCTGTGACTCCGACATCTGAGGTACCTGTAATTATTATGTTGTCTACATAAATGCAAATGTAGATCATTCCTTCGTCTGTTCTTTTAATGAGTAGACTTGCATCTGCCTTTGAACTTTGGTATCCAAGTTCGTTTAGATACTTCACGAGTCTGTAGTTCCAAGCTCTTGGAGCTTGCTTTAGTCCATAAAGTGCTTTTCTTAACCTGCACACAAATTTTGGGTATCTGGAGCTTACAAACCCTTCAGGCTGCTCCATGTAAACTTCATTTAATATATATCCGTTTAGAAATGCATTCTTAATGTCTAGCTGACTTAGCTTCCATCCTTTTGATGCTTCTATAGCAATCACTATCCTTATGGTTGAGATTTTTGCCACCGGACTAAACGTTTCGTCGTAATCTATGCCATGCGTCTGAGCATAGCCTTTGACTACCAGTCTAGCCTTATATCTGGCTATCCTTCCATCTGCAAGCTTCTTTAATTTGTAAACCCATTTACTTCCAATTACTTTCTTACCATTTGGTTTCGGAACAAGTTCCCATGTCTTGTTCTCCTCCAGTGCTATAAACTCTTCTTCCATTGCTTCTTCCCATTGCTTCTTTCCTTTAGCTTCAACATAGCTTTGAGGTTCTTCATCATCTTTGACCATATATGCATAGTCTTTCTGAGTTATGTATGAAGTATCATACGAGTACCTTTCCGGTTGTCTTCTAATCCTACTTGACCTTCTTGGTTCACATTCTTCATAAGTGTCTGAATACACTTCTTCATCTTCATTTCTCATACCTGATCCGGTCCTGGACGTACTTGCCTTCACATGATCTTCATCTCTATTTACCTGCACAATTGATTTCCCTTTCTCTTTTCTTCTTACCTCTTCTTCAAATTCTTCAATTGTTTGACCTTGATCTGTATACCAGTTTTTCTGTTCATCAAACGTAACATCTCTTGAAACAATAAACTGCTTAGTTAGAGGACTCCATAACCTGTAACCCATCTGTCTTTCATTGTATCCGACGAACACATATTTTTCTGCTTTCGGTTCAAGCTTATGTCTGAGTTGAGACGGTACATAAGCATAAGCGACTGATCCAAACACTTTGCAGTGATCAAGTGTTGGCTTCTTTCCCCACCAAGCTTCATAAGGGTTCATTCCATCTAAAGCTGTACCTGGTAATCTATTTACCAAGTATGTCGCTATGTTTACGGCTTCAACCCAAAGATAATTTGGACAATCCTTCTCGTTTAACATGGCTCGTGCAAACTCAACTAGAGTTCGGTTCCTTCTTTCTGCTACTCCGTTTTGTTGCGGTGTATACCTGCAAGTTATTTCTCTTTTGATACCTGCATTCCAAAGATAATCATTGAACTCTCGGGAGAAGTATTCTCCCCCTCCATCAGACCTCAGTCTCTTAAGCTTTCATCCTGTGAGTCTTTCAGCGTATGCATGAAAATGCTTGAAGGCTTCAAATACTTCTGATTTTTCTTTTAAGACATATAACGGTATCCATCTTGTAGCATCATCAATGAATAAAACATAGTACCTTGAACCGCTGATCAATCCTTCTTTTGTTGGACCCCATACATTTGTATGTATGAGTTCAAGTACTTCATCATGTTTGAATCCTTTCTTCTGGAAAGGTAATCTGTGGGCTTTTCCCATCTGACAAGCTTCGCACTTATGAATCATATGTTGGTTCTGTACGTTCGGTAAACCCAATACAGACTGATTTGCAATCATAGCTTTAATTCCTTTTTCATTAAAATGACCTAATCTCTTATGCCAGAGATCAAGTTCTGTAATCACCTTTTCATTATGTGTGAGCAATGCTTGGCCAATGTTCCCTTGTACTCTTAAAGTAAAGAGTCTGCCTTCTTTCTTATCAGAGACGATCTGATTGTATCCGTTCTCGAGATCTTCTACAAATACTCCTTTATTTGTAAATTTGACCTAAAAACCTTTCTCAACTATCTGTCCTACGCTGATCAAATTTTTTGGTATTGTCGGAACATACAAAACATTGGTTAGCAAATCTGCTCCACTCTTACACTTCACTTTTCCAATTGAATGAACACTATGTCTTGTATTGTCACCTGTTTGAACAGTGTGACACGAACTACCTTTTTCCCGTTCTGACATCAATTCTATATTTCTTGACAAATGATTAGAACATCCGGAGTCAATGTAAAATACCTTTAGGTCTTCGTTTTCTAATATGCTGATAGAGTTCATCATCAACGATGTATGACTTTCATTCTGCGTGTCATTTGCGTAGTTGTTGTAGGTGGTGTTGTAGGATTGATTTTGTCCCCAACTTCTTGTTCCATCTCTGCCATAGCCTCTTCTTTGGTTTTGTCTACCTCTTTGATATCTTCCGCTTCTGCCTCTGCTATTACTATTCTGATTTTGATTTGAACCTTGTTGATTATGCCAACAGTCATAAGCCAGATGATTACTTAGTCCACAAATCCAACAAGCTTTCTTGTTGATATTCTGACTACTTCTTCCTCTTCCAAAGCCTCTTGCTCTTCCTCTGCCGGTGCCTTTGCCTCTAGCATAATAAACCTGAGAACTCGACTCTTCTTCATCTTTTGACTTACCTTTATCTCCTTTCTTTTTGTTCTTCATGTACATTGCAGAGCTTTGTCCTTTATCTCCATCTCCTTTCAGGTCTTGCTCATATGTGAGCATCAATCCTAGCAACTGATTTAAATATGGAACAAAATGATTTAAAGAGAGTTCAGTTGAAAGTACAAAAGGTTTCCACCTTTCATCTCCTCTCAAACCTGTGAGCATTTGCGCTATCAATCTGTGGTCTTCGATATCTTCATTGATGGATCCAAGACTGTGTGCTAGATCCTTCATTTTAGTAACATAGTCACTAATGCTTTGATTCGACTTCTTTTTGAACGTTGTGAATTCGGACCATAAGCTAGCCTTCCTCGCTTTCGTAGTATTTTGGAAATGGTCCTCCAATGCACTCCATATGTCCTCCGCTGTTTCCAGGCCTCTAATATGCGGTAGTAGATAATCTGTAACAGTACTATAAATGTATGCTCTTGCCATTGCATCTTTCTTCTGCCACAGCTTCAAGGCTTCCAATTCTTCTTCCTTTGGTTGTCTGTTGACTTCAAAGGTCGGCTTCTTTTCTTCTCCGGTCACATACATCATTAAGTCCTTACTCATAAGTAAGGCTTCCATGCGCATTACCCATGCGGGATAATTATCTCTGTCTAGCTTGTCAATAGAGACATGTTCTGCCATGATCTTCTTGTTTTCTTTCTTTACTCTGACACCTCTTGTTAGATTTTACGGCTCTGATATCACTTGTTGTGGTGATTAACCTTCTCTGATTCCACTTGTTGTGGTGATTAACCTGCTCTGATACCACTTGTTGGGGTGATCGACGTCTTCGGTAGTACTTCTTTTATACCTCTGATAGTAGTAAGCTTCCGATACCACCCGTCTATCGCAGCAAAGACTCGAACATTATCAAGCCTACGGAAATTCGCTGCGCCACCGAATTAGTGTTAAACTACAGTGATGTTAGAACACCTGTATAATCAACAATAGCTTAGCAAGGCTTCTGCCACTCAAACTGTGCTTTGAATTCTCTTGAAAATTCCACCGGAACTTCATCGGACTGTCACTGGATTGTCACCAAAATTTACCGGAATCTTATCGGAATGATCTTCAATTCTGTTCGTAATTGTTTCAAATGTTTATACGTGAAACAAGGAAGTGATGAGTGAACTTCCCTTACTGATAGAACTCTTCCTGAAGTTTAGAGGAAAACTACATCAGTTCAGAGTGCTATTTTCGGTCCGACTTTGTACTGTGTGTACATATCCATTTCACTGGAAACTTTGATCTGTATAAAGTAGAGACTTCTAGCTACAAGATAAGCTATGTCTCATACAAAACTCTATATTATTCTGCGAGATATACTTCGTGGTCCTTCCCGAAAACATGTTTATTGAGTAAACCGTAAGTGACCAAAAGTACGTATACGGTGAAACTATAACTGTTAACTAACTTTAACCGTAACATAGAATTCAAACTTCTACTCATACAAAGAATGCGCGCAGAGCTTCCACATGAACATGTGTTTTCTATTAGAGAAGATGTGTACAAACAAGCTTGGCCTCTTCTTGCTCAAGCTATAGAAACTCTCCTACACTGAGTAGTTTCTTATTACCATCTCTCTCAGATGAATACCTGACATTTCAGGTTTCTGTTATTCATCTTTACCTACGCGATCTATGGCATCTTCTATACTACATACACGATCTCTAGCCTCTTCTATCTCTCTCTCTATCTGTATATCTGTATCTCTGCGTCTCTGCGCTTCTGCTATATTTCATCTCTGTCTTGCTCGATTCTTGATTGATATATATATAGTCTTCATTCTTCCACGCTCTTCTATGCCTTTCGCTTTCGGTATGCTCCACGATCCTTCTTTATGTGCGTTATGCGCACTCCCCTGTTCATTACTCTGTTACACGTCCTGTTCTCATATTTACAATTCTTGATTCGGTTTTGTGATTCTGCACGTTGTACAGTTCGGTCGTGCTTCTTTAATTCTGCTTCTCTTTGTCTTTTCTACTTCCCTTTTGTTTTTTGTCTAGATGCCAAATTCGTGAGTGCTTCTTCAACACTTTACTGGGACACCTGTTAAGTACATATGCTGCACACATGACAACCTCAAGCCAGAAACTGTGGTAAAGCGTGACTCTTGACCATACACCTCGCCATCTCCATGAGTGACCTGTTCTTTCGTTCAGCAACTCCATTCTGTTGAGGTGTATACGACACTGTACACTGGTGTTTTATCCCATGTTCAACCAAAAATGCATTAAAATCAGAAGACATATATTCCCCCCCTCGCTCAGAATGGAGGGTGCCCATTTTACATGCTGACAGATTTTCAGCCAAAACCAAAAACTGTTTGAAGCACAAAAACACTTTGGACTTTGCCTTCAATGGATATACCCATGCATGCGTGGAAAAATCATCACTGAAAGTCACGAAGTAAAGATAGTTTCCAAAAGAAGGTGTCTGCATAGGACCACAGACATCACTATGTACAAGCTGCAATTTTTGCATAGCCCAAACTAAACCATCTTTTGGAAAGGAGGAACGCTGCATTTTGCCCAAAATACAGCCTTCACATACATGTTTTCCAGGTGCCTCAAGCTTGGGCAAAGAAGACACCATATCAGATTTCTGCAGGCGTAGCAAACTAGCAAAATTCAGATGACCAAAGCGTGCATGCCAAAGCTCTGCATCTGACATAGCCTGAGAATCATGAACTGCACATGTCGAATCATTCACAGATCTTTCATAGTCTATGAGCTTATATAGCCCACGACATAAAATGCCAGAAGCAATAATAACATCGCCATTTGACAGATCATGAACTGTACATCTGTCATCAACAAATTTCACAACCAAGCCAATCTTGGCTAATGCAGAAACTGATAACAGATTCTTCTTGATCCCTGGCACAAATAAAGCATCTGACAAGGTGAAAGAACTACCATCAACAATAGTCAGAATGATCTTACCAACTCCCATAATAGGATAAGAGGAGTTGTTGGCGCATGTGACAGTATTCCCTGTAGGGGCAGGCTCGAGTGAAGAGAAGAAACTGCGTTGTGAGGTAATATGTTTGGTCACCCCACTGTCAAAGTACCAAACATCTGAGTCCACTACAGACATGCACTGCTCATGAGAAGATGGGTCAAAACTGGAAACAGTAGTAAACGCCCATTCTTCTTCCTTGACAAGATTAACAGACTCTGTTTTTGGTGTAGAGGCTTCTACAACAACCATTCTAGCCTCCTTTTTCTTTGCCTCTTTTGCAACCAATTTTGGACAGTTCTTTATGATATGAAAATTCCCTTTACAGTACTTGCAAAACAACTTCTGTTTTTTTTATTTCTTCTCATCTTTATCCTGGTTCTTCGAATGTGCAGCATTTGCAGATTTCTGCTTACTAGTAGAAGAGCTCCATTTTCCTTTGCCCTTCTGACCAGCCAGGAAATCTTGATCTGCGACATGCATAATGGACCTATTCTGCCTAGACTGATCTTCCTATAATAGAACAGAGACTAACTCCTCAAATGACAAGGCATTTGGATTGCCTTTCATCATCAATCGAAGAGTAGAAGCAAAACTCTGATATGAATTAGGAAGACCATTCTGAACGGTCTACACAAGTGAGCTATCTGGTATAACCTCATCAGTAGAAATCAACTGTTCCTTCAAGTCTTTGATCTTTCTTAGAAAACTATCCATAGAATCACCTTCATTCATATGCTCACTATCCAACTATTTTCGGAGGTAAGCAACACGAGCCTCATTCCTAGCCTAGTACAATGTGGTAAGTGTATCCCAAGCATCCTTCACTGTTCTGCAAGAGCGAACGTGAGGAATAATAGCACGTTTAACAGACAAAGCTATCAATGCATGTGCTTGAGCATCTCTGCCATCCCAATGAATTTTCTCTGCAAAAGGTGCAACAGAAACAGCAGCACAAATAGAAATCTGCAAAATATCATCTTTGACACCATCTCCGTCAGCTTCAGCACCTGTATTTGCAGTACCTGTTGTCGTAGATGTAATAGGACGTCTTTCAACACCCTGCACAATGTTCCACAGTCCTTTTGCAACTAATACACATCGCATCATATAAGCCCATAATGGGTAGTTGGTACCATCCAACTTATCCTCAACAGCCAACATACAGAATACATCACTGCTTTCTGCCATGGCTGATGAATAAAATACCTTGCTGCAGAAAATTGACTGTATCTCAAAAAGTTGAATGGAACTACCGAGACAAGTTCTGCTAAACCTGTAGCAAACTTGGAGACGCTTATACTGGCGAATTGAAACAGGTATATACCTTCGGCACAAAAAGACGAAATAGCCTGCACGAGCGCTGTGATAGTGCGTTCGGAGGTCGAAACAAGCTCAGATCGCGATTTCGACATGACATAACGAAGCTTTTTTTATCTCTGAAACACCTTGAGTATGCTCACCCAATTTCATGCGAATCAGAGACTGCAATCGGAGGAGTGTCGATGATGCCCTAGATGAAGCGACGACTTGCTCTGATACCAATTGTCGGAGTTAGACGTCTGCGGAAGCATGCGAACAACACAAGGAAGAAGAAGAATCTTGGAGCACAACACATGACTGAATGTATTACTAGAGAATGTACAAAGATAAGTATCCCATTAGGGCAATAGGCGTATATACAAGCCGGGGGAAAAAAACTTCCTAAAGAGGGAAAAAAGTGCCCCGACAGTCCTAGATTGTTCACACACATCACTACCTAAATATATCAACAGTGGACCATAGTTGCCTACCCAAGAGAAACAAGTATCATTGTTCTTTGATGGATTCCTTAGTGTAAAAATCAGATCATATGTTTATCGAAAGGAAACATATCCTTAGAGCAGACCTATAAAGGACCCAACTTACATCACGATCATTTTTATCAATCAAGAATTTGAGCCCCATGACCATGGATATTGCTATCAATGAGGAACAATGGGCACCTCATTATGATGAGGATGGTTATGATATTTCTTTGTTTATGTGTGAATCCATCATAAACCAAGGAAGTGGTGAGAAAGATGATGAAGAATTGGTTATGATGGATACCTTTGGTAATTGCAAAGAGAATTTCTTATACCTAGTGGGAGCCAAGCACTCAAAAGAAGAGACAATAATGAGAGATAAGATGATAACCTCTAGAGTGGTTGACCAAAAGAAAAAAAATAGGACACCCTAGAATGAAGAGAATGAGTATCTACTTGAGGTGCAAAATTTCAAAAATGTTGAGATTGATAATAGGAAGAGCTTGGTATCAATTCCTAAGCAACAAGCTTTGGCAAGAGAATCGTATGATAATAAGTAGAAAACAAAAATTGGTTCAAACCATCGAATATCAAGAGGAGAGAATGTACTTTGATGGTTACCTAAGCGCATAAGAAGAAGAAGAAATAATAGCCTTATTATAAGAATACCTAGATGTGTTTGCTTGAACGTATAAAGAATTAAAGGGGCTAAGCTATTTCCAAATGCTTTTCATGTTCACTTTCATTCTGCATTTAAACAAGTATATCATCAAAGAAGACAATAATAAAACCTTGATAATCAAGAAAGAGATTACAAATCATACATGCAAATGTAGTAGTTGGATTTGTAAGTCCAAAAGGAATCAACACAAATTCATAATGGCCGGTTTGAGTCCTAAAGTTATTCTTGTAAATATCATTGTGCATCATATGAGTCTGATGATACCTAGATTTAAGGTTAATTTTACTAAAGACGTGCTCCTCAAAGTTTATCTAGGAATTCATCTATCCAATGAATATGATATCAATTTTTAGTGATTTTGTTTAAACTTTATAGTTGATACACATCCTATAGGTCTTATTCTTTTTCTCGACTAATAGAATAGGTGTTCTAAATGGAGAGACACTAAGCCTTATAAGTCCTTTCTAAATTAGATCCTTAACTTGTTTTTGTATTTCCTTTTGGGGCAAAGTTCCATGCCTACAAGGTGCTTTATGATGATGCGAAGTATTAGGAATTAAATATATACTATGTTCAAGAGATCCTCTAGAAGATTGTTTTTTAGAACGTTAATAAAAAATAAAGCAATCCTTATAAGCAACCATACATGGTTATGTGCAATAGAAAGTGTATGACTATAATCAAATATTCCATTCACAAAGACAATGCATGAAATATGACCTTTTTAAAATGTACATCACACTTGAGTATGACTAATTAATGGAATGGTTGGAAGTCACACATTGCAAACAAAGGAATAAGTTGATCTTTAAATTCAAATTTGAATGTGTGAATATGATAGTCAATGCACGTACTATAATGATGATGGAAACTCATATCAAGTATAACATCATAGGACTACAAAGGAGATGTTTGTGCATCCACATAAGAACCTATACAAACCTTAACATCATGCACTTCACTCGTTACATCATACCTACTTCCTTGAAATGCAACCTTGACTTTATACATAGAAGGGATTTAGTTCATACACTAAAGTATGTGAAATCAAATCATGAGAACTACCATCATCATGTAAAATATTAACAATCTTATCATTTATAGTATTCTCCATGCAAAGTAGATAATGGATGGAAATTTCATTACCCAAAGTACTTAAGTCTTGTTCCAATGCTTCCTCTATTCAAGAGAATGAGCTTCTTCATGAAGCACCTCCATATTGTACTCATCAATTAAAAAAGGTTTCATATTGAAAGGCTTCAACCTACACTTAGCTTTGTTATGTCCAAGTTTCCCATAATTCCAACAATCGATACATCACTTCTTTTTTTGAGCATCCACCATTGAAGTTTGAAGGGTAGGAGGTTTAGTAGGTTGGAAGGATGAAGCTATGGGTGCTCATAAAAAGTTGAAATGAGGAGCTTGTGGAAAACTAGGAGAAAAAGTGGTGCTGAAACTACACTTCAAAGGAGAAATAGGCTTGATTATCAATTGTCATTTGTTGGAGTTTGGTCTACAAAAGCACGCAAACAACAGAAGGAGGAAGAAGACACTTGGAGCACAACACACAATATTGAATGTATTACCAAGAGAATGTACAAAGATAAGTGAACCGTTAGGGTTATAGGCATATATACAAGCCAAAGGAAAAAAACCCTCCAAAAGAGGGAAAAAAGTACCCCAGTGGTCCTAGTGTGTTCACACACATCACTACCTAAACATATCAACAAATCCCCCCACGGAGTGATGCAGTGAACAAGGAGCTGGCACTCATGTATAAGGAAGTGCCAAGCTATGTGGAATCAATCCACAAAAGGAAGTAAGCCCAAAGCTTTGCAAAAAACCTTGAATTTCTCCCTAGGGAGAGCCTTTGAAAAGGTCTGCAATGTTCTCCTATGTGGGCACATATGCCAAACTAATCTCTCCAACAGAGAACCTCTTCCTAACATACTAATAGTGCACCTCAATGTGCTTAGTGTGGGCATGGAACATAGGGTTCCTCACAATTGCCAATGTGCTCGAACTATCAGTGAATATGGTGGTGATAGAAGACTGACCAACACCCAAATCAGCCATAAGGCATCTGAGCCACACACGCTCAATAGTCACTGTAAAAGCTATCCTATGCTCAACCTCTCAACTAGAAGTGGCCACAATAGGTTGCGTCTTGCTCAAGAAAAATATGCACGAGATACCAAGCATGAATCAAAAACCACTGGTGGACACATGGGTGTCATAGCAACCAACCGAGTCAGAGTTAGAAAAAGCATGTAAATCTGGCGGTAGTGATCCCCCCTTGGGATAAAACAATCCAGGTAGTTGGGTACCACTCAAGTAGCAAAAGATGCACTTAACTTCCTATCGATACATGGGCAATGCATAAACCTGCTCATCTGTGAGACAACAAACTTAATATTTGGTTGATTAATGCATAAGTAAATCAAGCATCCAACAACCCGTTGATAGAAAACAACATCAAATGCATCTCAAGCATCATGAAGACTCAACCATAAACCTATCTCCATAGGAGTGGCAATAGGTTTGTAGTCTTCAAGGCCAAAATGCTACAATAATGTGTCAATATATTTTGTTTGACACAAAGCTATTTTGCTATCAACTTGCATAAATTGAATGCCCAAATAATGATGCAAATGCCCACATCATCTAACATTTCAAATGAGGAATGCAAATCAGTCTAAAAATCAGCAATATGCTTCTCATTAGGACCAATGAGCAACATGTCATCAACATAGACAACAATGATTAGAGGCACATCATTTGCATGCATAATGTATAAGGTGCTCTTAGTTGGACTGTTCTCAAAACCATGTGTAATCAAGTAGGCATGTATCTTTTCACACCAAGCACGTGGTGCTTGCTTCAAACCATATAATGCCTCATATTAGAGGCACATCATTTGCATGCATAATGTATAAGGTGCTCTTAGTTGGACTGTTCTCAAAACCATGTGTAATCAAGTAGGCATGTATCTTTTCACACCAAGCACGTGGTGCTTGCTTCAAACCATATAATGCTTGATATATACAAGTTTCAGTATGCCAATATAAGATCCTCAAAGTCTATTATAGGTCTAGCAGATGTCAACATGGTAGTTTTGTTCAACTTTTTGAGATACAATCATTTTTCTGCATCAAGGTATTTTAGTCAATGGCCATGACTAAAGGTAGTGACGTATTCCATATGTTGGCTGTTGAGGATAAGTTGGATGGTACAAATTACCCATTATGGGATTATATGATGCCTCAGGTATTGGTTGCAAAAGGATTGTGGAATATTGTGCAAGGTGTTGAAAAACATCCCATTACACCTATAAATACAGATATTGAAGGTGATGCAGATGGCATTGAAGATTGTGATATTCTTCATGTTCTTGTTCATGCTGCGGTTCCTACTGCACCTATTGCAGAGAAACTTTGTTGAGATGTCAAAGATGCTCAGGCACATGCATTGATAGCCTTGCCTGTCAAATGTGACATTATTTCATCACAACAAAGGATGCTTGGGATACACTTACCACTTTATACTAGGCAAGGAATGAGGCTCGTGTTGCTTACCTTTGAAAACACTTGGAGAGTGAACACATGAGTGAAGGAGATTCCATGGATAGTTTTTTGACAAAGATCAAGTATTTGAAGGAGCAATTGATTTTTACTGATGAAGTCTTACTTGACAGTTCACTTGCGTAGACTGTTTTGAATGGTCTTCCAGATTCATATCCTCAGAGTTTTGCTTCTACTCTTTGATTGATGATGAAAGGAAATCCAAATGCCTTAACACTTGAGAAGTTAGTCTCTGTTTTGTTGAAAACAGATCAATATAGGAAGAACAGGTCCATTATGTGCAAATCAAGCTTTCCTAGCTAGTCAAAAGGGCAAAGATAAAAGGAGCTCATCTACTAGTAAGCAAAAATCCACTAATTCTGCACAATCAAAGAAGGATGACATAGATGACAAGAAAAAAAAGGTAGAAATTGTTTTGCAAATACTGTAAAGGAAATGATCATGTCATAAAGAGTTGTCCAAAACTGGCTGCAAAAGAGGCAAAGAACAAAGAGGTTGGAATGGTTGTTGTAGAAGCATCTACACCCAAATCAGAGTGTGCAAATCTTGTGCACAATGAAGAATGGGCATTTTGTTGATATATTTAGGTAGTGATGTGTGTGAACACACTAGGACAGCCCGGGCACTTTTTTCCCTCTTTAGGAGGTTTTTTCCCCCCTAGCTTGTATATACGCCTGTTGATATATTAAGGTAGTGATGTGTGTGAACACTCTAGGACCGCCGGGGCACTTTTTTCCCTCTTTAGGAGGTTTTTTTCCCCCGGCTTGTATATACACCTATTGCCCTAATGGGCTACTTATCTTTGTACATTCTCTAGTAATACATTCAGTCTTGTGTGTTGTGCTCCAAGCTTCTTCTTCTTCCTTGTGCTGTTCGCGTGCTTCCGCAGACGTCTAACTCCAACAATTGGTATCAGAGCAGGTCGTCGCTTCTTCTAGGGCACCGTCGACACTCCTCCGTTTGCAGTCTCAGATTCGCACGAAATTTGGTGAGCATACTCAGGGTGTTTCCGAGATCAAAACAGCTTCACTGTGTGGTGCCGAAATCGCGATCTGAGCTCGTTTCGGCCTCCGAACGCACTATCGAAGTGCTTGTGCAGGCTATTTTAACCTTTTGTGCCAAAGGTATATACCAGTTTCTGTTCGCCAGTTTAAGCGTCTCGAAGTCTGCTACAGGTCTAGCAGAACTCGTCTGGGCAGTTCTGTTCAACTTTTTGAGATACAGTCAATTTTCTGCATCAAGGTATTTTAGTCACCGGCCATGGCTGAAAGCAGTGATGTATTCCGTATGTTGGCTGTTGAGGATAAGTTGGATGGTACCAACTACCCATTATGGGCTTATATGATGCGACATGTACTGGTTGCAAAAGGATTGTGGAACATTGTGCAGGGTGTTGAAAGACGTCCTGTTACACCTGTAACGACAGGTACTACAAATACAGGTGTTGGAGCTGATGAAGATGGTGTCGAAGATGATATTCCGCAGATTCCTGTTCGTGCTGCTGTTTTTGTTGCACCTACTGCAGAGCAGATTCGTTGGGATGGCAGAGATGCCCAGGCACATGCATTGATAGCTTTGTCTGTCAAACGTGCCATTATTCCTCACATTCGCTCTTGCAGAACAGCAAAGGATGCTTGGGATACACTTACCACTTTGTACCAGGCTAGGAATGAGGCTCGGGTTGCTTACCTCCGAAAACAATTGGAGAGTGAGCACATGAATGAAGGTGATTCGATGGATAGTTTTCTTACAAAGATCAAAGACCTAAAGGAACAATTGATTTTTGCTGATGAGGTTATACCAGATAGCTCACTTGTGCAGACCGTTCTGAATGGCCTTCCTGATTCATATCAGAGTTTTGCCTCTACTCTTCGATTGATGATGAAAGGCAATCCGAATGCCTTGTCATTTGAGGAATTAGTCTATGTTCTGTTGCAGGAAGATCAGTCCAGGCAGAACAGGTCCATTATGCGTGTTGCAGATCAAGCTTTCCTGGCTAGTCAGAAGGGCAAAGGAAAATGGAGCTCTTCTACTAGTAAGCAGAAATCTGCAAATGCTACACAATCGAAGAACCAGGATAAAGATGAGAAGAAATCAGAAAAGCAGAAATTGTTCTGCAAGTACTGTAAAGGAAATGATCATATTATAAAGAACTGTCCAAAACTGGCTGCTAAAGAGGCAAAGAAGAAAGAGGCTGGAATGGTTGTTGCAGAGGCCTCTACACCAAAAACAGAGTCTGCAAATCTTGTGCAGGAAGAAGAATGGGCGTTTACTACTGTCTGCAGTTTTGACCCATCTTCTCATGATCAGTGCATGTCTGCAGTAGACTCGGATGTTTGGTACTTTGACAGTGGGGCAACCAAACATATTACCTCGCAGCGCAGTTTCTTCTCTTCACTCGAGCCTGCCCCTACAGGGAATACTGTCACATGCGCCAATAACTCCTCTTATCCTGTTATGGGAGTTGGTAAGATCATTCTGACTACTGCTGATGGTAGTTCTTTCACTTTGTCAGATGCTTTATTTGTGCCAGGGATCAAAAAGAACCTGTTATCAGTTTCTGCATTAGCCAAGATTGGCTTGGTTGTGAAATTCGTTGATGACAGGTGTACAGTCCATGATCTCTCAAATGGCGATGTGATTATTGCTTCTGGCATTTTATGTCGTGGGCTGTATAAGCTCATAGACTATGAAAAATCTGTGAATCATTCGACATGTGCAGTTCATGATTCTCAGGCTATGTCAGATGCAAAGCTTTGGCATGCACGCTTTGGTCATCTGAATTTTGCTAGTTTGGTACGCTTGCAGAAATCTGAAATGGTGTCCTCTTTGCCCAAACTTGAGGCACCTGGAAAACATGTTTGTGAAGGCTGTATTTTGGGCAAAATGTAGCGTTCTTCCTTTCCAAAAGATGGTTCAGTTCGGGCTATGCAGAAATTGCAGCTTGTACATAGTGATGTCTGTGGTCCTATGCAGACACCCTCTTTTGGAAATTACCTTTACTTCGTGACTTTCATTGATGATTTTTCCAGGCATGCATGGGTATATCCACTCAAAGCAAAGTCCGAAGTGTTCATGTGCTTCAAACGGTTTTTGGTTTTAGCTGAAAATCTGTCAGCATGTAAAATGGGCACCCTCCGTTCTGATCGAGGGGGGGAATATATGTCTTCAGATTTTAATGCATTTCTGGCTGAACGTGGGATAAAACACCAGTGTACAGTACCGTATACACCTCAACAGAATGGAGTTGATGAACGAAAGAACAGGTCACTCATGGAGATGGCGAGGTGCATGGTCAAAAGTCAGGCTTTACCACATAGTTTCTGGCTTGAGGCTGTCATGTGTGCAGCATATGTACTGAACAGGTGTCCCACTAAAGTGTTGCAGTCTATCACTCCATATGAGGCTTGGCATGACCGCAAGCCATCTGTTGCTCATCTGCGTGTTTTTGGTTGTTTGGCATATGCATTAGTGCCTGAACAACATCGCAGAAAATTGGATGATAAGGCAGTAAAATGTATTTTTGTTGGGTACAGTTCTGAAAGTAAAGGCTATCGTCTGTATCATCCACAGACTAAACGCATTCTGGTTAGCCGTGATGTTGTCTTTGTGGAAGATGCTATTCAGCCATTGCTTTCATGTACTAAGGAGACATCAGTTAGCTCCAAAGACATGTATGATACTTTGATGCCTCTTTTTACAGGTGGTCAGGCTAGCGCTGGTCCTAATGAGGC
The DNA here is from genome assembly GCA_020310875.1 of Ceratopteris richardii. Lineage (NCBI taxonomy): Eukaryota > Viridiplantae > Streptophyta > Polypodiopsida > Polypodiales > Pteridaceae > Ceratopteris > Ceratopteris richardii. The sequence goes on from CM035442.1 coordinate 80,758,750, forward strand.
AACTTCTCAGCCTTTGCAGGTTTCATATGATGATGCAGATCATTCCATTTCTGATGCAGATTTACATGATGCACTTGTTGATGAGAGAGCTGATATTGAACAGGCAAAAACTATGCCAAAATGGCTGGTGCAGACTTTGCGTGACAGCAAATTAGATGCACCTTTGTCATATCGTACTCGTTCAGGCTCTCATAGTACCTCCTTTGCATCAAATTGCTATGCTATGGCTGCATCTAGTCTCTCTGATGAGAATGAGCATGTTTCTTTTGATGAAGCACAAAATTCAGAAAATTGGATGGCTACTATGCAATCTGAATATGATGCTATAATGAAGAATGGTACATGGTCTTTATGTGACTTGCCTCCTGGCAAGAAGGCCATTGGCACTAAGTGGGTATACAAGCTGAAGCGTAAACCTGATGGTACAGTTGACAGGTATAAGGCTAGGCTTGTTGCAAAGGGTTATGCGCAGGAAAGAGGCATTGATTTTGATGAGACCTTTGCACCTACATGCCGTATGACTACTGTTCGGAGCATTTGTGCACTTGCAGCCCATCATGGTTGGAATGTACATCAGTTGGACATTAAAACAACATTTCTGAATGGTGACTTGCATGAAGAAGTGTATGTTTTTCAGCCCCGTGGCTTTGTGCAGAAAGGGCATGAAAACCAGGTGTGCAGGTTAAAGAAGGCGTTATATGGTTTAAAGCAAGCACCACATGCTTGGTATGAGAAAATACATGCCTATCTGATTGCACATGGTTTTGAGAACAGTCCAACTGAAAGCACCTTATATGTTAAGCATGCTAATGATGTGCTTTTGATCATTGTTGTCTATGTAGACGACATGCTGCTCACTGGACCTCTTGAGAAGCATATTGCTGATTTCAAGGCTGATTTGCATGCCTCATTTGAGATGTCTAATTTGGGGCATTTGCATCACTATTTGGGCATTCAGTTTATGCAAGTTGATGGTGGAATGGCTTTGTGTCAAACGAAATATATTGACACATTATTGCAGCGTTTTGGCCTTGAAGACTGTAAGCCTATTGCCACTCCTATGGAGACAGGTTTACGATTGAGTCTTCATGATGCTGGAGATGCATTTGATGCTGTTCTCTATCAGCAGGCTGTTGGATGCTTGATTTACTTATGCATTACTCGGCCAGATATTCAGTTTGCTGTCTCACAGATGAGCAGGTTTATGCATTGCCCAGGAGTCACGCATTGGAAAGCGGTTAAGCGCATCTTTCGCTACTTGAGTGGTACTCGGCTACTTGGGTTGTTTTATCCCAAGGGGGGATCACTACCGCCAGATTTGCATGCTTTTTCTGACTCAGATTGGGCTGGTTGCTATGACACTCGTGTGTCCACCAGTGGTTTTTGCTTCATGCTTGGTAGCTCATGTATATCTTGGTTGAGCAAGAAGCAGCCTACTGTGGCCACTTCCAGTTGTGAGGCTGAGTATAGGGCAGCTTTCACAGCGACTGTTGAGTGTGTGTGGCTCAGACGCCTTATGGCTGATTTGGGTGTTGGCCAGTCTTCTGCCACCACCATCTTCACTGACAGTCAGAGCGCATTGGCAGTTGCGAGGAACCCTGTGTTCCATGCTCGCACTAAGCACATTGAGGTGCATTATCACTATGTCAGGGAGAGGTTCTCTGCTGGGGAGATCAGCTTGGCATATGTGCCCACGCAGGAGAACATTGCAGACCTTTTCACGAAGGCTCTACCTAGGGAGAAGTTTGAAGCTTTCCGCAAAGCTTTGGGCTTACTTCCTTTTGTGGAGTGATTTCCACATAGCTCGGCACTTCCTTATACATGAGTGCCAACTCCTTGTTCACCGCATCACTCCCAGGGGGGATTTGTTGATATATTTAGGTAGTGATGTGTGTGAACACTCTAGGACCGCCGGGGCACTTTTTTCCCTCTTTAGGAGGTTTTTTTCCCCCGGCTTGTATATACGCCTATTGCCATAATGGGCTACTTATCTTTGTACATTCTCTAGTAATACATTCAGTCTTGTGTGTTGTGCTCCAAGCTTCTTCTTCTTCCTTGTGCTGTTCGCGTGCTTCCGCAGACGTCTAACTCCAACAACGCCTATAGCCCTAATGGGTTACTTATCTTTGTACATTCTAGTGGTAATACATTCAGTATTGTGTGTTGTGCTCTAAGCTGCTTCTTCTTCCTTGTCTTGTTCACGTGCTTCCGCAGACGTCTAACTCCAACAACTGGTATCAGAGCAGGTCACCACTTCATCTAGGGTGTTGTCGACACCCCTTTGATCACAATCTCAAAATCGCATGAAATTTGGTGAGCATACTTCGGGTGATTAGGAGATCAAAACAGCTTTGCTGTGTGTTGCCGAACTCACGATCTGAGCTTGTTTCGGCCTTCGAATGCACTATTATAGTGCTTGTGCAGGCTATTTTGTCTTTTTGTGCCAAAGGTATATACAGGTTTCGGTTCATCAGCATAAGCATCTCGAAGTCTGTTACAGGTTTAGCAGAACTTGTTAGGGTGGTTCTATTCAACTTTTTTATATATTTTTTTTGCATTAGCATATTTTAATCAGTGGCCATGGTTGAAAGCAGTGATGTATTCCGTATGTTGGTTGTTGAGGAAGTTGGACGGTACCAATTATCCATTGTGGGCTTATATGATGCGGCATGTATTGGTTGCAAAAGGACTATGGAACATTGTGCATGGTGTTGAAAAACGTCCTATTAAACTTGCAAATACAGGTATTGAAGTTGATGTAGATGGCATTGAAGATGTTGATATTCTTAAGATTCCTGTTCGTGCTACGGTTTGTGTTGCACCTACTGTAGAGAAAATTTGTTGGGATGGCAAAGATGCCCACACACATGCATTGATAGCCTTGTCTGTCAAACGTGCCATTATTCCTCACATTTGCTCTTGCAAAACAGCTAAAGATGCTTGGAATACGCTTACCACATTGTACTAGGGTAGGAATGAGGCTCCTGTTGCTTACATTCAAAAATAGTTGGAGATTGATCATATGAATGAAGGTGATTCTATGGACAATTTTCTAACAAGGATCAAAGACTTGAAGGAACAATTGATTTTTTTTGATGAAGTTATACTAGATAACTCACTTCTGCAGACTGTTCTGAATACTCCTCTTGATTCATATCAAAGTTTTGCTTCTACTCTTCGTTTGATGATGAAAGGCAATCCAAATGCATTGTCATTTGAGGAGTTAGTCTCTGTTCTATTATAGGAAGATAAGTCTAGGCAGAACATGTCCATTATGCATGTTGCAGATCAAGCTTCACTGGCTAGTCAGAAGGGCAAAGGAAAATGGAGCTCATCTACTAGTAAGCAGAAATCAACAAATGTTGCACATTTGAAAAAGGAAGACAAAGATGAAAAGAAATTAGAAAAGTAGAAACTTTTTTGTAAGTACTCTAAAGGAAACAATCATGTCATAAAGAAATGTCCAAAACTGGCTGCAAAAGAGGCAAATAAAGAGGCTGGAATGATTGTTGCAGAGGCCTCCACCAAAAATAGAGTCTATTAATCTTGTGTAGAATGAAGAATGGGCGGTTACTACTATTGCAGTTTTGACCCATCTTCTCCTGAACAATGTATGTCTGTAGTAGACTCAGATGTTTGGTATTTTGATAGTGGGGCAACCAGACATATTACCTTGTAGCACAGTTTCTTCACTTCACTCGAGCCTTCCCCCACAGGGACTACTATCACATGTGCCAACAAATCCTCTTATCTTGTCATGGGAGTTGGTAAGATCATTCTGACTTCTTCTTATGGTAGTTCTTTCACTTTGTCGGATGCTTTATTTGTGCCACTGATCAAGAAAAATCTATTATCAGTTTTTGCATTAGCCAAGATTGGCTTGGTTGTGAAATTTGTTGATGACAAATGTACACTTCATGATCTGTCAAATGGCAACATGATTATTGCTTCTAGCATTTTACGTTGTGGGCTATATATAATCATAGACTATGAAAAATCTATGAATGATTCAACATGTGCAGTACATGATTCTTAGGCTACGTCAGATGCAAAGCTTTGGCATGCACGCTTTGGTCATCTGAATTTTGCTAGTTTGTTACGCCTACATAAATGTGAAATGGTGTCCTCTTTGCCCAAACTTAAGGCACCCAAAAAACATGTCTGTGAAGCTTGTATTTTGGGCAAAATGCAGCATTCCTCCTTTCCAAAAGATGGTTTAGTTCGGGCTACTCAGAAATTGCAGCTTGTACATAGTGATGTATGTGGTCCAATGCAGACACCTTCTTTTGGAAACTATTTTTACTTCGTGACTTTCATTGATGACTTTTCTAGGCATGCATGGGTATATCCACTCAAAGCAAAGTCCCAAGTGTTCAACTGCTTCAAACAGTTTTTGGTTTTGGCTGAAAATTTGTTAGCATGTAAAATGGGCACCTTTCGATCTCATCGAGGGGGGGAATATATGACTTCTGACTTTAATGCATTTCTGACTAAACGTGGGATAAAACATCAGTGTAGAGTGTTGTATACACCTCAATAGAGTGGAGTTGTTGAATGAAAGAACAGGTCACTCATGGAGATGGCGAGGTGTGTGGTCAAGGGTCAGGCTTTACCACATAGTTTCTGGCTTGAGGCTCTCATGGTGCAACATATGTACTTAATAGGTTTCCCACTAAAGCACTACAGTCTATCACTCCATATGAGGCTTGGCATGGTTGCAAGCCATCTTTTGCTCATGTGCATGTTTTTGGTTGTCTGGCATATGCATTAGTGTCTGAACAACATTGCAAGAAATTGGATGATAAAGCAATAAAATGTATTTTTGTTGGATACATTTTTGAAAGCAAAGGCTATCCTCCAGAGACTAAACACATTTTGGTGATCCGTGATGTTGTTTTGTGGAAGATGCTATTGAGGCTTTACTTTCATGTACGAAAGAGACATTTGCTGGCTCCAAAGATATGTATGGTACTTTGTTGCCTCTTTTCATAGGTGGATAGTCTAGTGTGGGTCCTAATGAGGCAACCTTTATAGGTTTCATGTGATGATGCAGATCATTCTATTTCTGATGCAAGTTTACATGATGCCCTTATTGATAGAGTTGATATTGATGAGGCAAAAACTATGCCAAAATGGTTGGTGCAGACTTTGCGTGACAACAAATTACATGCACCTTTGTCATATCGTACTCGTTCATGCTCTCATAGTGCCTCTTTTGCATCAGAATGCTATGTTGTGGTTGCCTCTAGTCTCTGTGATGAGACTAAGCGTGTTTCGTTTGATTAAGCACACAATTGTGAACATTGGATGGCTTCAGTGCAATCTAAATATGATGCTATCATGAAAAATGGTACCTGGTCTTTATGTGACTTGCCTCCTAGAAAGAAGGCCATTGGCACTAAGTGGGTATACAAGCGTAAGCATAAACATGATGGAACAGTTGATAGGTATAAGGCTAGGCTTGTTGCAAAGGGTTATGCACAGGAAAGAGGCATTTATTTTGATGAAACCTCTGCACCTACTTGCCAAATGAATATTGTTCATAGCATATGTGCACTTGCAACTCATCATGGTTGGAATGTACATTAGTTGGACATTAAAACAACATTTCTAAATGGTGACTTAGATGAAGAAGTGTATGTTTTTCAGCCCCATGGCTTTGTGCAAAAAGGGCATGAAAACCAAGTGTGCAGGTTAAAGAAGGCACTATATGACTTAAAGCAAGGACCATGTGCTTGGTATGAAAAGATACATGCTTATCTGATTTCACATGGTTTTGAGAATAGACCAACTAAAAACACCCTATATGTGAAGCGTGCAAATGATGTGCTTCTAATCATTGTGGTGTACATTGATGACATGCTGCTCACTGGTCCTCTTTAGAAGCATATTGCTAATTTTTAAGGTTGATTTCAATGCCTCATTTGAGATGTCTGATTTGGGGCATTTGCATCGTTATTTGGGCATTCAATTTATGCACGTTGATGGTGGAATGGCTTTGTGTCAAAGGAAATATATTGACACATTATTGCAACATTTTGGCCTTGACCACTGTAAACCTATTGCCACTCCTATGGAGACAAGTTTACGATTGAGTCTTCATGATGCTGGAGATGCATTTGATGTTGTTCTCTATCAACAAGCTATTGGATGCTTGATTTGCTTATGCATTACTCGGCTAGATATTCAATTTGTTGTCTCATAGATGATGAGGTTTATGCATTTGATGCCGGAGATGCATTTGATGATGTTCTTTATCAGCAAGCTATTGGATGCTTGATTTACTTATGCATTACTTGGCCAGATATTCAGTTTGTTGTCTCATAGATGATCATGTTTATGCATTGCCAAGGTGTCAAGCATTGGCATGCGGTTAAGTGCATTTTTTGCTACTTGAGTGGTACCCAATTAATTGGGTTGTTTTGTCCCAAGGGGGGATCACCACCACCAAATTTGCATGCTTTTTCTAACTCTGATTGGGTTGGTTGCTATGACACTTGTGTGTCCACTAGTGGTTTTTGCTTCATGCTTGGTAGCTCATGCATATCTTGGCTGAGCAAGAAGCAGCCTACTGTTTCCAATTGTTAGGCTGAGTATAGGGAAGCTTTCACAACGACTCTTGAGTGTGTGTGGCTCAGATGCCTTATGGCTGATTTGGGTGTTTGTCAATCTTCTGCCACCACCATCTTCATTGATAGTCAGAGCACATTGGCAGTTGCAAGGAACCCTATGTTCCATGCTCACACTAAGCACATTGAGGTGCATTATCATTATGTCAAGGAGAGGTTCTCTGCTGGAGAGATCATCTTGGCATATGTGCCCACTCAAGAGAACATTGCATACCTTTTCACAAAGGCTCTGCCTAGGAAGAAGTTTGAAGCTTTTCACAAAGCTTCATGGTTACTTCCTTTTGTGGATTGATTCCACATCGCTTGGCACTTCCTTATACATGAATGACAGCTCCTTGTTCACCACATCACTCTCGGGGGGGATTTGTTGATATATATTAAGTAATGATGTGTGTGAACACACTAGGATTGTTGGGGCACTTTTTTCCCTCTTTAGGAGGTTTTTGTCCCCCTAGCTTGTATATACACCTATAGCCCTAATGTGTTACTTATCTTTGTGCATTCTAGTGGTAATACATTCAGTATTGTGTGTTGTGCTCCAAGCTTCTTCTTCTTCCTTTGTGTTGTTCGTGTGGTTTCGGAGACATCTAACTCCAACACATTTACTATTGTTTGCAGTTATGACCCATCTTCTCATGAACAATGTATGTCTGCAGTAGGCTCAAATGTTTGGTACTTTGATAGTGGGGCAACCAAACATATTACCTCACAGTGCAGTTTCTTCACTTCACTTGAGCCTTCCCCTACAAGGGATACTGTCACATGCACCAACAACTCCTCTTATCCTATCATGGGAGTTGGTAAGATCATTTTGACTTTTGTTGATGGCAGTTCTTTTATAGTGCTAGATGCTTTATTTGTGCTAGGGATCAAGAAAAATTTGTTATCAGTTTTAACATTAGCCAAGATCGGCTTGGTTGTGAAATTCATTGATGACAGATGTATAATTCATGATATGTCAAATGGCAATGTCATTATTGCTTCTAGCATTTTATGTCGTGGGCTATGTAAGCTCATAGATTATGCAAAATTTGTGAATGATTCAGCATGTGCAGTTCAAGATTTTGAGGCTATGTCAGATGCAAAGCTTTGGCATGCATGCTTTGGCCATGTGAATTTCGCTAGTTTTCTACACTTATAGAAATTTGAAATGGTGTCATCTTTGCCCAAACTTGAGGCACCTGGTAAACATGTTTGTGAAGGGCTGCATTTTGGGCAAAATGCAATGTTCCTCCTTCCCAAATGATGGTTCAGTACAAGCTACTCAGAAATTGCAGCTTGTTCACAGTGATGTTTGTGGTCTTATGCAAACACCTGCTTTTGGGAACTATCTTTACTTCATGACTTTCATTGATGATTTTTCTAGGTATGCATGGGTATATCCATTGAAAGCAAAGTCGAAAATTTTTATGTGCTTCAAATAATTTTTTATTTCGGCTGAAAACTAGTCAACATGTAAAATGGCCACCCTCCGTTTTGATCGAGGGGGGAAATATATGTCTTCTGATTTTAATGCATTTGTGGTTGAACATGGAATAAAACATCAATGTATGTTGTCATATACACCATAATAGAATGGAGTTGTTGAAAGGAAGAACATGTCACTCATGGAGATGGCGAGGTGTATGGTCAAGAGTCAGGCTAAGCTTACCACATAGTTTCTGGCTTGAGGTTGTTATGTGTGCAACATATGTACTTAACAGTTGTCCCACTAAAGCATTGTAGTCCATCACTCCATATGAGGCTTGACATGTTGCAAGCCATCTGTTGCTCACCTGTGTGTCTTTGGTTGTCTGCATATGCATTAGTGCCTGACAACAATGTGAGAAATTGGATGATAAAATAGTGAAATGTATTTTTGTTGGGTACAATTTTGAAAGCAAAGGCTATTGTCTCTATCGTCCATAGACTAAACACATTTTGGTTAGCCTTAATGTTCTTTTTGTGGCAGGTGCTATTCAACCATTATTTTCATGTACTAAGGAGACATCAATTAGCTCCAAAGATGTGTATGATTGCCTCTTTTTACAGGTGGACAGTCTAGTGCTGGTCCAAATGAGGCAATTTCTCAGCCTTTATAGGCTTCACATGATGATGCAGATCATTCCATTTCTGATGTAGATTAACATGATGCACTTATTGATGAGAGAATTGATATAGGAAGAAAAAACTATGCCTAAATGGTTGGTGGAGACTTTGCAAGATAGCAAATAAGATGCACCTCTATCATATCATACTTGTTTAGGCTCTCATAGTGCTTCTTTTGCATTAGATTGCTATGCTATGGCTTCCTCTAATCTTTGTGTACCAATTTTTGGAGTGTGAGGTCTGTCGAAGCACGCGAACAACCGAAGGAAGAAGAAAAAGCTTGGATCACAACACACAACGCTGAATGTATTACCAACAAAATGTACAATGATAAGTGACCCATTAGGGTTATAAGCATATATACAAGCCTGGGAAAAAAACCTCATAAAGAGGGAAAGAAGTGCCCCGGTGATCCTAGTGTGTTCACACACATCACTACTTAAATATATCAACATCATTGATGTGGTTGTTGTAGATGAATTGAATTGGTAATAGACTGAAACCCTTTCTCTGCACCATGAACAAAAGAAATAACTTCATAAAGATTTTTAGCAAACCATATTCATACTTCTATTGCAAAGGAATTGTCTTGAGCAGGCAAACAAGTAACAATCATTCGAAAAATGCTCAATGTACGCAGAAATGGTAACACCTTCCCTCCATGTGAGAGTAGTCCATGAATGATGAGCATGTAAATGAAATTGAGGAGGAAGAAAGGATTATTTGACCTTCTCTTGAAATGTCTTCCATGTTGTCAAATGATCTACAATATGCCACAAAACATTCCACCAAAATAATTGGTGGCAAACTTCACTTTATAATTTTTTTAATATGATTCATCTTAATAAAATAATCAAATTGAGACAACCATGGAAAAACAAATTGGCCATTCTTATGCACATTGAATCATGAGAATTGGAAATTCTTTGCACTGATCTTGGAATGCATGCCATCCGCTTCAACTTAGATTTCTTTCACCACGAGAACAAGGTTTTCATCCCCAATATGCATCTTTTGAAGTAGGGTATCACGTTCCTTGATCTCATCAGGTGGCTTGGAGTTTGTATCGCATGAGCTCCAACTGTTGCTCGATTAGTACCTCAAGTAGAGGTGATTCACCAAAATTCTCCATGATATGAGTAGGGTCCATCAGCTTATAAAAGAATAAACTCCTTGCTAAAATTATGAAAAGAATATGAAGAATTATTGAATTAAAAAGGGAAGGGGGAAGGGTGGTTCTTGGGATTGTAAAAAGTAAGAGAGATGAAAGCAGCTTAAATAAAGTTAAAAAGAAATACAATGAAAATTCATGTAAATGGTGTAGTAGTAAAACACTTTATTTGTGAGTGAGAGATTGTGGGTTCAAATTTCTTGGTTGCTAAGTAAAGTATTCCTTATTGCCACTCCTTAGTGAAAGCATTTTCACACATAGTCAATAGTGCCAACAAAGCCTCGCAGCCAAGGAAGCCAAGGGAGCCAAGATAGCCATGGTTGAAAAGGAAGCCAAGGATGCCAAAGATCTATGTCTTAGTGGATGCCTTGGAGTAAAGTATATGAGTAAACTGTAGGTTTAAGAATAGAAACAGAAGCTAAAGCTGAAATTAAAATTGATCTAGAAACCAAAAATGGAAGTGTGAACAAAAAACACAAATTGAAATAAAAATTGAAATGGAATTCAAATCAAAACCAAGGACACAAACTAAAACCAAAACCAAAAGTAGGAATTGGAATTAGAACCAAAAATCAAAACCAAAATTGATTTCGAAACCGAAGCCAAAATGGATAGTATAAAGGCATGTATGTGTCAAAAGAAAAGAGATAAGGAAGAGAGCTCCTATACACTCTCAAAAAAAAGACAGGAGCACACATAGATAGAGGGAAGGAAGAATGATCTCCATCTACTTCTTCTGTTACATAAATAGAATATACAAGAACAATCTAATCAAAAAATACAACAAGTACAATATATAAAGAACAATACTTAAAGAAAACCTCAAAATCTGTGAATAAGTGAGTTGGCAAGAAACAAATGTGTCATCACTTTGGGTAGATAAATCTGGTAAAGCTCACAAAAAGTATCCTCCATATATATTGGTGTAGCTACTATACATGTTAGAGAAATGAAAAGTGTGTATGTGTCATCCTCGATCATCACATGTTGATCTTGATATCTCAACACTCCTCCTCAAGCTCAACATCATGTCCTCTAATGTAAGTGTAGTATCAGAAATTGGACACCATTTGGTCACTCGTGTGTATGGCCAAATATCTCCAAACTAGACTTGAGCATAAGCTCATGTGCTTTTTTAAACCAATTGATTCTCCATCAATGTCTTCAAAACTTGTAGATGTTTAACTACCAATAGAAACCTTTCTTGTGCATAGTCGATGAATATACTGGAATAAAATTTCCATGAAATTGTCACTCTATGGGTTTGAGTTGGAACTATTGTTGGGTGACATGTCAGGTCCACCCAAAACTTGAGGTTTTGCACTTGATTTTTTAGCATTTCCTTTGTCATTTGAGTCAAGATGAGGTCCTTCATTGGCATCAACATAAAAGCTTGACATTTCATCAAACATTATCTCTACTTACCTTCACCCATTGTGTGAGTGGGTTGTAACATTTATATCTCTTTTTCTCAAGAGAGTACCCAATGAATATACATGTTTCTACTTTTGGATCAAGCTTCATCCTCAACTCAATATACATGTTTCTACTTTTGGATCAAGCTTCATCCTCAACTCATCTGGAACATGAATGTATGCAATGCAACCAAATACTTTCATGTGTGATAAGTTTGTCTTTTTACTTGTAAAATTCTCTTTGGGTGTCACTTGATGTATAATAGCAGTTGGAGTTCTATTCATGATGTATACATCTTTGTGCACAACTTCTGCCCAATAACAATGAAACATATTTTTATTATCCATCAAGGTTCTTTTTATTTCTACAATATGTCTATTTTTGCATTGAGCAAGGTCATTTTGTTGTGGTGTGTACCTGCATGAAAACTACCTTTGAATTCCATGAGTTTTTAGAAAACTACTAAATTCATTGATATGTATTCATCTCCTCCATTAGATCTTAATGTCTGAATATACTTCCCTATCTGATTTTCTGAAATTATGAAAGTGATTAAACATCTCACTCTTCTCCTTCATGACATATACTACACTTTTCATGTATGTTCATCAATGACAATGACATAAAACTTGCAACCTCCCATAGATGTGGTCTTTGTAGGACCCCAAACATCTATATGCATAATTTAGCATGTTTATCATGCGAAAATGGTGCCCTTTATTGCTTACCAACTTGATGTGCTTCACATACCTTCTGCATCTTTACAACCTTGAAATTTGGTAGCCCATTGACAAGCTCCTTTAACTGCATCAACTTTAGCCTCTGCAAATTTGTATGTCCAATTCACTTGTGCCAAATCTCTATGTCAACAATAATACCTGCACCTTTTGCAAACATGGTGGCATTCATTTCATGAATTTTCACATTTAAGATGAACATCCTACCCACTTTGTTCCTTTTGGTGATCAAAATTCTAGTCAGTTTGTACTCTTATACATATAAACCATCAACATTGAAGTTGAATTCCAATCCTTGGTCAAGCATTTGTTCAATGAAAACTAGGTTCTTTGTTATCTTGGGAACATGTAGTATCTAGGAACTCGCAATTTCTATAAACTATTAAACCATTCTGCATGGCTATTCATGAGATTTGAAGCACCTTAATCAACATACGAGACAATTACCATTTGATTTTGAAACATCAGAAAACATTGTATTCATCATGTGATGTTGGACCATGAACAAATTCTACAAATCATCTTCACTTGTGGATGCATGGTTGTTATGTTATTTTTTGTTATTTTGATCTTCAACTTCCAATCACCTTCAAAGTGACTAAGTTTACCACAATTCTAGCATCCCTTATTGCCACTATTTGAATCATTTCTTTGGAAATTCCTACAACCTCTTTGACTCCCCTTGCCTCGAAACTATCCTCTACCTCTTGCATTAGTGTGTTGTTGACCTTGGTCCTGGTTATTATTTCCTCTTCCACTTTCAAAGCCTCTACCTTGACCTCTTACTCTACTAAAGTTGAATACCTGCCTTGAACTAGCTTTTCCTTGGGATTTTGAGCTTCACCAAGGTGATTTTCTTCAATTATCAACATGGACATAAGATTAGCAAAATTTGTAATATTCCCTCTAGTATGAATAGAAGTTATGAATTGATTATATGCAACTTCTAAACCACAAAGGCATGCTTCAACCTCATCATCATCATGTACATTGATGCCAATAGATGCAAGTGACTCAAATATGCATGTAGTCACTTACTGACATGCTCTTTTTCTCCAGTGTATGCAACTCATTCTTGAGTTGCAATTTATGTGCCTTTATATTGGTCTCATAGATGTGATCAAACTATTCCAAGCTTCTTTCAAAGTTTTGGAATCCTATATGTGCCCAATCATTCTATCTTATATGCTAACAGATAGCCAATAAATTACCTTATGTGCTCCTTGATTCCACTCTTCATATGCTCTTAAATGTTCCATAGTCTGATTCCTCTCTGGTAAACGTGGAGGATTTTCATTCTCTCCTTCAATGTACTTCTAGTAGCCTTTTCCAATCAGAAAATTCTCCATTATGAATCTCCAAGCATGAAAGTTGTTCTTTTTAACTTATCACTCATAAGTTGAATCATTCCATCAACATTTACTATTTCTGCAACAATTTACAATATTGCAAAAACACTAGAAGCAGTACCTATGCTTCAACACTATCACACTATGATTGCACAATCTGATCTCAAAAAAACATAGTTTTTGTGTATAAATAGTACACGGAAATCACTTGAAATTGTGCATCTAAAATATTTGGGAGATGTCAAAGAGGACACAAGTTACAATTTTGCAAACTAATCGGTTTTTTTTTTGTGGACCCCACATTGTATGCTCAAAACCAAAGTCAAAATGGCTTTGAAACTGAAATCTGAGCAAAACAAGTGATCCTAAAGGAATAACTACCAAAAATATTTTGATGCTTTCTAACTTCACACCAAATTTTGTAGCAATCTAAGATATTTTTTGGATCACATGTTTTCCATGCCTTCTTTTATACTCTTCATTATCGGCCTTCTTCATGAGCTCTCTACACCCACATTGGCTCTGATACCATGTCAAGAGAAAAGAGACAAGGAAGAGATCTATCACACACTCTCACACACAAAGAGGGGAGCACACATAGATTGAGGGAAGGAAGAATGATCTTCTTCTACTTCTTCTATTACATAAAGCAAATATACAAGAATGACGTAATACAACGATACAACAAGTAAAATCTATAAAGAATAATACATAAAGAAAACCCTAATGTTCATGAATGAGTGAGTTGAAAAGAAAAAGTGATTCATCCCTCTTGGTAGATAAATTTGGTAAAGATCATTAAAATTATCCTTGACATATATCAGCATGACCACTAAACATGTTAGAGAAATGAAAAGTGGTACGTATCATCCTCTATCATCACATGTTGAGGCTATTGTAAGATCTTGCAATCATATGTACACAGATCCAATAAGATAAACAAATCACACAAAAATAGAGATGCACAATAGAAATAATTTGAACATATTATTGGGTACAATTTCCCCCCATGCACTTTGTTGAACGAGTCCCCAAAGTGCATGTATTTATGGTTATTACTTTCATTACATCCAAAGGTAGCAGTTACTATGAGGGTAGGTGGAATTCCATGCAAACAACAATAATTACTAAAGTTACAAACAACCACTATAAAAAACGTACACTATTTTAGATTGAACCAAAACTGACCCTTTGCATGGGTTCCTATTTGCAAGAAATATATGAAAAATAGAATCTTTCTAATCATGCCTAATGCATCTAAATATGTCCACACCCTCATGAACCTTCATCTACTAAATCAAACAAATCACATTAAAACCTCAATAAAATAAACTCCAATATTTCAACATTCCATATTTGATAACAAGTATTGGATCATTTAGTCTACCTCCATCAATGGACCATTTGACCTATTTTGGTATAAGTGCTCTACTCCAAGAAGAGGTCCATTTGCAAAGATTCTACAACCCTTTGGCTTTTGGTATAGTTTGTAAGGAGAAATATACTTTTGTAACCTCTACATGTTTGTAGTCTAGTGGGTTTAAAACTATCCATTCATGTGTAGACACCATTTGGATCATGTTCTTTTAAGGTTGAGGCTTAATAAGGCTCTTTATGAATTCTAAAAAGCTTCAGGTTCCCCTCAAATTGTATTTGCTTTGCATAAACTATCATCAAATGCCTTTATGTTTTCTTAATTATGATTCCTTCCACAAGAGATAGAACATAATGTCCTCTAGCCAAGAATGCATCATCTGTGGCTACCTTGGGTGCATTTCCACACTTATACTCCCTCTTTGAACCATTCTCATCTTCAAATCTATAAGCAAGAAGGAAGAATTAGAAACATTATGGAAAAGTCTCTCACCAAAACTCTCTACCCAAATCATGATAGTTCAATGCAATATTGGGAAGAAATTAGCTACTGCTTAGCTTATAATGACACATGAAAATTTCTCACCCTAATAGGAATAGTGTCACATGTGCAAACAACTCCTATAATGTCACAGTAGTTGGAAGAATTTTCCTTAATTTTGCTAGTGGTAGTGCATTCACCTTATCATCTTCTTTTTATGTGATGGAGATCAGGAAGATAATGTTATCAATGCTATTGTTAGCAAAGATTGTCTTGGTAGTCATTTTTATTGATGACATGTGTACATATCATGATCTCTTTGATAATGAAAAAATAATTACATATAGCACTCTATGTTTTGTTCTATATATGCTTAGAAATTATGGAAAAAATGTTGATGATTATGCATGTGCACTTCAAGATTTCTAGGCCACCTAAAACTTTCGCATGCACATTTTTTATCATCTGAAGTTTATTAGTTTGTTATGCCTATCAAAATTTTATATGGGGTCCTATTTGCCTAGAATTAAGATACTTTCTAAACATGTATGTGAGAGATTCATTTTGAGTAAGATGCATTTTTCTTCCTTTCCAAATACGATATTGTGGGCACAAACTTGTTCATAATGATGTATCTTGTAATAAAGTAAGTCTATGATCCAAGGGTCTAGCCAGTTCAGACAGATCTAAAATCAGACATCATTTAGTCACCCGTGTGTATGACCAAAGATCTCGAGTTTAGACTTACTAGGAGGTCTTGTGCTCTTGTGAACAAGTGATCCACTTAGGTTAGTGGTTAAGTCTCAAGGATATGAAGGAGGAGGTCTTGGGTCAATCCCCATAGGAGACATGGGGAGAGTATTTTGCCCAAAGATCTTTAGATCCTTCTAGAAGAATCCACTTGAGTTAACTCGAGTTAACTCGAGTTAACTGGGACACGGTGCACATGCAGTTACATGGCCGACACATGGATGGTTAGTATCCACCTGCCTAAGAAGGCAGTCCCTTGTAGAGAGCTATATATAGAGGCATTTGGTTGGGAGGAGAGTGATCTCTCTAGCACGTGGTGGTGGTGGTCGTAATTGTTGTTCTCTTGCATTGGTATCAGAGCTCTAGGAAAGCTTTCATGGTGACCTTGGTGGTTCATCATCTTTCTTAAGTACTCATGGAGTCCTAGTAGGGTTCATTATCATCTTCTTCCCAACCGAGTGCTTCTATGGAAAGCTTGAGATTTTATCATCCTGTAGAGCTTCCTCTCATCATACCACGAGTGCTCTTATTTACCTTCCTCGCCTTAATTTCTTCTCACAAGTGTGGATAAGCTCCATTGATTTTGTTGGAGGCGCATAAGGAAGCTTCGATAGAGGAGCAAAAGTATCCATTACCATCATCTGCTATCGCCATTAGGATTCGAACTTGCATCCAGTCTGTTGAGGGCATGTTGCCTTAACCACAACACTTAAGAGAGCTGGTGGCGAGATCGCATTCAATATTTAATTTCTTATGACTTTGGCCACTGCGCCATCCATGCTGCCCGATGTATCTGTGTTGCTGCTTCAAAAATAAAAGATGAATGTCCGTTTCGACACACATAGCTCGTCTGACTGCTCGTCAGTAGACGTGCTTCTGAAGATGTGTGAACATCGGATTCGAACCCATGGTCCTCTGGATAGGAGGCTAGCTTTTCAACTTTACGCCAACCGTGCTAGGGTAATTCAATCTGGAATTGAATTCTTACGCCGATGGTGACGTGTACATGATAGAAATCACATTCGCTGAGTAGGCGGACATCTTCTTGGCATTGAATTTTATGTGCTCATCGTCATTAATAAGATAATTTGTTTATCCTATCATGGCATCTTCAGCTTCACATGTCGTGCGTAGTCTGTAGCATCATGAAGGACATGCAAACACAATCTAGAGAGTTAAGCTTAGCTACATATGCCTGCTCACATGTACATGCGACCAGCAGTGCTTGAATGTACCCATAGAGGCAAACACATTTGACAATGCACAAATAATTGTTGTATGAAGGTCAGCTACCTTCTTCGCCAAGCATTTGGCTATCTCTATCTAGTGGGCATAGTACCTCACGAAGAGTCTTAAGAACATAATCCTCCACAATTGACACCCAAAATGTGAGCGATGCACTCTTCAAATCTCACAAGTAAAGCATTTCGCAAGCCCATCTTTGTTCGAGCTTGTGCTTCTCTTCGTTCCTCACTTTCCAGTGTGTGGAGACATTGTCCATGACGACTGAAAGGAGATTTTTATTCTGCTAAATGAGCTCATTATGCTACGGACGGGAACTCCATCCTATTTTGTGGCCTTGCCTCTATTCAACAGAGCACGTATGCTCGCAAACGAGGGAATTGAATCCCCGACATCGAGAGAAAAAAAGAGTGAGATTCGAACTCTCTGTAGGTCTAAAAAAAGGGAAGTCATCAGATGTGAGATTCGAACTCTCGGCCTCTACAGACAAAGGATTCAGCTCAACCACTTCACCAAGATCGTTCTTTGAAGTATCGCTCACTAGAGATTGAAATTCATATGTGCAAATGAAGGCAAAGAGAAAACACTCCCAAAGCCAAAGTAAAGAAACATCGGATCATAGCAAGGAAGATCATGTTCTCAATTTTCATTTCTTTTGATTGACAAAAGAAATCTCTCTTCAAGGTTTTGGAGAGATGTGAGCATGGCTATGAAGGTTGGCTCCTTGCAAGGATCAGAGGATGGACGAAGCTATGATCAAAGCTAAGTATTTTCCAGTTTCTACTTGGCCTTAATGCTTGATTTATCTTGTTTTAATTAGTCTATCATTAATCCTAGATGCACATTGAAATAGCCAAGATTTCAATCGATTAATTCTAGATTAGGATAATGAAATAATCCACTTCTCATTCCAAGCATTAGTTTGCATTAAGGAAAGACCTGATTAAAAAAAGGATCCTTGTGCATCAAAGAATGTACTTTGGTAGTTTAATTCCATATTTCCTTTCCATTGAGTAAGATTTTTATTGCACCACAAGGATATGTTTTTATATCATAGTGCATTAGGACAAAGTAAAGGATATACATGCATCAAGATTGCATGATATACATTCTTAGTACAAGGAAAAGTCATGCATCAAGCTCATGCATGATTGTTGCATTATTTTTTGGGCATGCAAAGAACATGCATGCATACACATGTGAGCATATGGATTTGCATGTAAGCACATGCATTTTCATGATAGAACGGGATGTTGTTTGCAACTAGATATGATAATGTACTCTCTTAGCATTTAGCTTACTTTATAAAGCTCACGGTTTGACATTAGGGAAGAGAGAGGACTAGATACTTGCAAAGACATGCTAGTTCTAGTTTGCAACTCAAGTAATTTGTCGATTCCTTCCCAAGTTGATACTCCGCTATCAAAAAAAAAAACTTAATGACAATTAAGTATATTTGCTTTCTTACTATGTATAAGTAGACACTAAGAGAAAGTTAAGTATTAAATTTTCTTGATGACCAAGAAAATTTAATTACTTGCAAACCTTTTGCGATGTATGATGACTCTAAGTCTCGGATGCACTTAGGGAGTCATGAAGATAAGCTTATAATGATTACTCTAGTTATAGGTGATATTTAGAAAGTCATACGGAAAAGCTTGTTGATATATTTAGGTAGTGATGTGTGTGAACACACTAGGACCGTCGGGGCACTTTTTTCCCTCTTTAGGAGGTTTTTTTCCCCCGGCTTGTATATACACCTATTGCCCTAATGGGCTACTTATCTTTGTACATGCTCTAGTAATACATTCACTATTGTGTGTTTGTGCTCCAAGCTTCTTCTTCTTCCTTGTGTTGTTCGCGTGCTTCCGCAGACATCTATCTCCAACAATTGGTATCAGAGCAGGTCGTCGCTTCTTCTAGGGTGCCATCGACACTCCTCTGTTTGCAATCTCAGAATCGCACGAATTTTGGTGAGCATACTCAGCGTGTTTCCGAGATCAAAACAGCTTTGCTGTGTGGTGCCGAAATCGCGATCTGAGCTCGTTTCGGCCTCCGAACGCACTATCGCAGTGCTTGTGCAAGCTATTTTGTCTTTTTGTGACAAAGGTATATACCAATTTCTGTTCGCCAGTTTAAGCGTCTCGAAGTCTGCTACAGGTCTAGCAGAACTCATCTAGGAAGTTCCGTTCAACTTTTTGAGATACAGTCAATTTTTTGCATCAAGGTATTTTAGTCACCGGCCATGGCTGAAAGCAGTGATGTATTTCGTATGTTGGCTGTTGAGGATAAACCCATTATGGGCTTATATGATGCGACATGTTTTGGTTGCAAAAGGATTGTGGAACATTGTGCAGGGTGTTGAAAGACGTCTTGTGACACCTGTAACGACATGTACTGCAAATACAGGTGCTGGAGCTGATGAAGATGGTGCCGAAGATGATATTCCGCAGATTCCTGTTCGTGCTGCTGTTTCTATTGCACCTACTGTAGAGCAGATTTGTTGGGATGGTAGAGATGCCCAGGCACATGCATTGATAGCTTTGTCTGTCAAATGTGCCATTATTCCTCATATTCGCTCTTGCAGAATAGCTAGGGATGCTTGGGATACACTTACCACATTGTACCAGCTAGGAATGAGGCTCATGTTGCTTATCTCCGAAAACAGTTGGAGAGTGAGCACATGAATGAAGGTGATTCTATGGACAGGTAATCTTTAGGAATTAAGCTACTTCCTAAAAGTTAAGCAAATAGCCTAGTTAACTATTTCCTTAGTTAAAAAGGAATATCTTTTGGACAAGCAATAAAGCCTTAAGTCTTGTTCTTGTTCAATAGTCAAGATTTCTTTTAGATAGATGATTCTAGTAAAACTAAGGATTCCAAAATGAATCATTGGAATTGGAAAGCAAAAGATTCCACGATGAATCATTGGCTTAGTATTATTTGATTCCTTGGTAGGAATCTAAAGCTCTTGAAAGAAATATATCTCCCTAGATGTGAGACTAGAATCTTTCAGATCAGTTTAATAGCAAGTAGTTCCCAACAGTTCCCAAACCTTTGGTATGGTTACTTAAGTCCAAATAATGATATAACCCAAAGGTATATCAAAGATTCTTAGCTTTGGAATCCAAGAGTCATCAGTGTATGCTTGGACTTAAGATGGGGAAAGATCTCTAAAAGCCCATGGGTAAGTGAAGATGCTTTTGATAGTTTAGGAGATCTTAAGGATAAATACTAAGTCTTTATTTAAGTCGCAAGATCAACTAGACTTGATCAAGTTTGGCCATGATTGTCCAAAAATGTGTGATTGGAACTACTCTGTAGATTACCCAAGTATTGGTAATAAAATTCCTTTTGGGAATTGTTCACTCAAGTTCCATTTATCCAATGGAAAAATTGTGAAAAAAGTAAGTTGTTCCAAGTATGAAAAGAGTGAAGAAATTCCAAGAATGTAGTCTACAACTATGAAGATGGTACTTAAGTCTGTGGAAGGTAAAACATAAAAGTTTACCTATCCTTAAAGGGATTTTGGTACAAATCCAAAGAGCATGAGTGGATGCTTAGACTTAAGCAGTAGAGAGATTCCTATAAAGTCCTAGACAGGATAGGTACCTAAAGCATCAGTAAGAAAGGAATCTAAAGACAAGAAGTCAAAAGCTCTTGTCACTACAAATTGGTCAAGAATCAACCAATTGAACTTGAATCCGTGAAAATTCAAGTACTTGGAATGCTGACTGGTTTTCATTTGAAAACTCTAGCAAAGAAGGATGGATATTCCATCAAAAGATTTTCAAGTTTCCAAAGCAAAGCACATGATTGTGAGACAATCATGTGAAGGAATCAAAACCTAGAAAATCTAGTTAGAGATAATGCCTGAAACTTCAAAATTCTCATAAAGAATTGAAGCAAGAAGGTACTCTATCAAGATATATTTAGACTTTAGGATAAGTATCACCTACACATTAATGTGAATATAAAATAGGGTCGTATGGGACACCAAATTTTATATTGATATTGATATAGGAAAGATGGTATGGGACATCGGATCGTAGGCTGATAATTATCTTTTAGTCCTAGTTTGGATCTTGAAGTTAGGTTTGATCCTCAAGGGAATCAAGAGTTCAAAGAAAGTTTAATTCGTAAAGGATGAAAGTAGTATCTCAAGATACTTCAAGATAACTTCAAGATCAAGGAAATTGAAGATATGAAGTAAGTAACTTCCAAGATCTTCTTAGAACACTTCAAGCTTAAGTTGGTCAGGAATATTTGATAAATTTTTGGAAAAGTTGGACTTTGAGTTGATCTTTTTAACCAAGGATTTGATTGACTACGTCAAGCACCAAGTTCCTAGTATAACTTGGTAAATTCATTCTTTTGACTCAAAGAAATGCACAAGGATTGCATTCCCAGTAAGGAGTTAGAAAGACTCAATGTGACCTGAACTTAGTCTCAAGTGAAGCATTATTTGACTATAAAACTCATCAATAGAACCTTAGTGGGTCGACACACTGATGTTGTTTACCACACTAGTATCTTGTGGTTGGATGATGTTTTTTATTTGCTTTGGATCTTTTTGAGAATCTGGATTATTTCTCTTAAAGATAGAAAAAATAAATGCTTCGATACCCTGTTGAAACATATCTTTGAGAAGTTAAAAACTTGATTCATCTAGACTTTGACTCATAGCTGTTGGAGTTAGATGTCTGCAGAAGCACGTGAACAACACAAGGAAGAAGAAGAAGCTTGGAGCACAACACACAATACTGAATGTATTACTAGAGAATATACAAAGATAAGTAGCCCATTAGGGCAATAGGCGTATATACAAGCCGGGGGAAAAAAACCTCCTAAAGAGGGAAAAAAGTGCACCGGCGGTCCTAGTGTGTTCACACATATCACTACCTAAATATATCAACAAATCACCCCTGGGAGTGATGCGGTGAACAAGGAGCTGGCACTCATGTATAAGGAAGTGCCAAGCTATGTGGAAATCACTCCACAAAAGGAAGTAAGCCCAAAGCTTTGCGAAAAGCTTCAAACTTCTCCCTAGGCAGAGCCTTCGTGAAAAGGTCTGCAATGTTCTCCTGCGTGGGCACATATGCCAAGCTGATCTCCCCAGCAGAGAGCCTCTCCCTGACATAGTGATAATGCACCTCAATGTGCTTCGTGCAAGCATGGAACACAGGGTTCCTCGCAACTGCCAATGCGCTCTAACTGTCAGTGAATATGGTGGTGGCAGAAGACTGGCCAACACCCAAATCATCCATAAGGCGTCTGAGCCACACACACTCAACAGTCGCTGTGAAAGATGCCCTATACTCAGCCGCACAACTGGAAGTGGCCACAGTAGGTTGCTTCTTGCTCAACCAAGATATACATGAGCTACCAAGCATGAAGCAAAAACCACTGGTGGACACACGAGTGTCATAGCAACCATCCCAATCTGAGTCAGAAAAAGCATGCAAATTTGGCGGTAATGATCCCCCCTTGGGATAAAACAACCCAAGTAGCCGAATACCACTCAAGTAGCGAAAGATGCGCTTAACCGCCTTCCAATCCATGACTCCTGGGCAATGCATAAACCTGCTCATATGTGAGACAGCAAACTGAATATCTGGCCGAGTAATGCATAAGAAAATCAAGCATCCAACAACCTGTTGATAGAGAACAACATCAAATGCATCTCCAGTGTTTATATATTTAGGTAGTGATGTGTGTGAACACACTAGGACCGCCGGGGCACTTTTTTCCCTCTTTAGGAGGTTTTTTTCCCCCGGCTTGTATATACGCCTATTGCCCTAATGGGCTACTTATCTTTGTACATTCTCTAGTAATACACTCACTATTGTGTGTTTGTGCTCCAAGCTTCTTCTTCTTCCTTGTGTTGTTCGCGTGCTTCCGCAGACATCTATCTCCAACAATTGGTATCAGAGCAGGTCGTCGCTTCATCTAGGGCGCCGTCAACACTCCTCCGTTTGAAGTCTCAGAATCGCACAAATTTTGGTGAGCATACTCAGCGTGTTTTCGAGATCAAAACAGCTTCGTTTTGTGGTGCCAAAATCGCGATCTGAGCTCGTTTCGACCTCCGAACGCACTATCGCAGCGCTTGTGCAGGCTATTTCATCTTTTTGTGCCAAAGGTATATACCAGTTTCTGTTCGCAAGTTTAAGCGTCTCGAAGTCTGCTATAGGTCTAGCAGAACTCGTCTAGGCAGTTCTATTCAACGTTTTGAGATACAGTCAATTTTCTGCATCAAGGTATTTTAGTCACCGGCCATGGCTGAAAGCAGTGATGTATTCCGTATGTTGGTTGTTGAGGATAAGTTGGATGGTACCAACTACCCATTATGGGCTTATATGATGCGACATGTATTGGTTGCAAAAGAACTCTGGAACATTGTGCAGGGTGTTGAAAGACGTCCTATTACACCTGCAACCACAGGTACTGAAAATACAGGTGCTGGAGCTGATGAAGATGGTGTCAAAGATGACATTTCGCATATTCCTGTTCGTGCTGCTATTTCTGTTGCACCTACTGCAAAGCAAATTTGTTGGGATGGCAGAGATGCCCAGGCACATGCATTGATAGCTTTGTCTGTCAAACGTGCCATTATTCCTCATATTCGCTCTTGCAGAACAGCTAGGGATGCTTGGGATACACTAACGACATTGTACCAAGCTAGGAATGAGGCTCGTGTTGCTTACCTTTGAAAACCGTTGGAGAGTGAGCACATTAATGAAGGTGATTCTATGGACAGTTTCCTAACAAAGATCAAAGATTTGAAGGAACAGTTGATTTTTGCTGATGAGGTTATACCAGATAACTCACTTGTGCAGACCGTTCTGAATGGTCTTCCTGATTCATATCAGAGTTTTGCTTCTACTCTTCGGTTGATGATGAAAGGCAATCCGAATGCCTTATCATTTGAGGAGTTAGTCTCTGTTCTGTTGCAGGAAGATCAGTCCAGGTAGAACAGGTCCATTATGCGTGTTGCAGATCAAGCTTTCCTGGCTAGTCAGAAGGGCAAAGGAAAATGGAGCTCTTCTACTAGTAAGCAGAAATCTGCAAATGCTGCACATTCGAAGAACCAGGATAAAGATGAGAAGAAATCAGAAAAGCAGAAATTGTTTTGCAAGTACTGTAAAGGGAATGATCATATCATAAAGAACTGTCCAAAACTGGCTGCAAAGAGGCAAAGAAGAAAGAGGCTTGAATGGTTGTTGCAGAGGCCTCTACACCAAAAACAGAGTCTGCAAATCTTGTGCAGGAAGAAGAATGGGCGTTTACTACTGTTTGTAGTTTTGACCCATCTTCTCATGAGCAATGGATGTCTGTAGTGGACTCAGATGTTTGGTACTTTGACAGTGGGGCGACCAGACATATTACCTCGCAGCACAGTTTCTTCTCTTCACTGGAGCCTGCCCCTACAGGGAATACTATCACATGCGCCAACAACTCCTCTTATCCTGTTATGGGAGTTGGTAAGATCATTCTGACTACTGCTGATGGTAGTTCTTTCACCTTGTCAGATGCTTTATTTGTGACAGGGATCAAGAAGAATCTGTTATTAGTTTCTGCATTAGCCAAGATTGGCTTGGTTGTGAAATTTGTTGATGACAGATGTACAGTTCATGATCTGTCAAATGGCGGTGTTATTATTGCTTCTGGCATTTTATGTCGTGGGTTGTATAAGCTCATAGACTATGAAAGATCTATGAATGATTCGGCATGTGCAGTTCATGATTCTCAGGCTATGTCAGATGCAAAGCTTTGGCATGCACGCTTTGGTCATCTGAATTTTGCTAGTTTGCTACGCCTGCAAAAATGTGAAATGGTGTCCTCTTTGCCCAAACTTGAGGCACCTCAAAAACATGTTTGTGAAGGCTGTATTTTGGTCAAAATGCAGCGTTCATCCTTTCCAAAAGATGGTTGAGTTCGGGCTACGCAGAAATTGCAGCTTGTACATAGTGATGTCTGTGGTCCTATGCAGACACCCTCTTTTGGAAATTACCTTTACTTCGTGACTTTCATTGATGATTTTTCCAGGCATGCATGGGTATATCCATTGAAGGCAAAGTCCGAAGTGTTTTTGTGCTTCAAACAGTTTTTGGTTTTGGTTGAAAATCTATCAGCATGTAAAATGGGCACCCTCCATTCTGATCGAGGGGGGGAATATATGTCTTCTGATTTTAATGCATTTCTGGCTGAACGTGGGATAAAACACCAGTGTACAGTGCCATATACACCTCAACAGAATGGAGTTGCTGAACGGAAGAACAGGTCACTCATGGAGATGGCGAGGTGTATGGTCAAGAGTCAGGCTTTACCACATAGTTTGTGGCTTGAGGCTATCATGTGTGCAACATATGTACTTAACAGGTGTCCCACTAAAGCGCTACAGTCTATCACTCCATATGAGGCTTGGCATGATGGCAAGCCATCTGTTGCTCATCTGCGGGTTTTTGGTTGTTTGGCATGTGCACTAGTGCCTGAACAACATTGCAGAAAATTGGATGATAAGGCAGTAAAATGTATTTTTGTTGGGTACAGTTCTGAAAGTAAAGGCTATCGTCTGTATCATCCATAGACTAAACGCTATCTAGTTAGCCGTGATGTTGTCTTTGTGGAAGATGCTATTCAGCCATTGCTTTCATGTACTAAGGAGACATCTGTTAGCTCTAAAGACATGTATGATACTTTGATGCCTCTTTTTATAGGTGGACAGTCTAGTGCTGGTCCTAATGAGGCAACTTCTTAGCCTTTGCAGGCTTCATATGATGATGCAAATCATTCCATTTCTGATGCAGATTTACATGATGCACTTGTTGATGAGAGAGCTGATATTGATCAGGCAAAAACTATGCCAAAATGGCTGGTGCAGACTTTGCGTGACATCAAATTAGATGCACCTTTGTCATATCGAACTCGTTCAGGCTCTCATAGTGCCTCCTTTGCATCAGATTGCTATGCTATGGCTGCATCTAGCCTCTCTTATGAGAATGAGCCTGTTTCTTTTGATGAAGCACAGAATTCAGAAAATTGGATGGCTGCTATGCAATCTGAATATGATGCTATAATGAAAAATGGTACATGGTCTTTATGTGACTTGCCTCCTGGCAAGAAGGCCATTCGCACTAAGTGGGTATACAAGCTGAAGCGTAAACCTGATGGTACAGTTGACAAGTATAAGGCTAGGCTTGTTGCAAAGGGTTATGCACAGGAAAGAGGCATTGATTTTGATGAGACCTTTGCACCTACATGGCGTATGACTACTGTTCGGAGCATTTGTGTACTTGCAGCCCATCATGGTTGGAATGTACATCAGTTGGACATTAAAACAGCATTTCTGAATGGTGACTTGCATGAAGAAGTGTATGTTTTTCAGCCCTGTGGCTTTGTGCAGAAAGGGCATGAAAACCAGGTGTGCAGGTTAAAGAATGCGTTATATGGTTTAAAGCAAGCACCACGTGCTTGGTATGAGAAGATACATGCCTATCTGATTGCACATGGTTTTGAGGACAGTCCAACTGAAAGCACCTTATATGTTAAGCGTGCTAATGATGTGCTTCTGATAATTGTTGTCTATGTTGGTGACATGTTGCTCACTGGTCCTATTGAGACGCATATTGCTGATTTTAAGGCTGATTTGCATGCCTCATTTGAGATGTCTGATTTGGGGCATTTGCATCACTATTTGGGCATTCAGTTTATGCAAGTTGATGGCGGAATGGCTTTGTGTCAAATGAAATATATTGACACATTATTGCAGTGTTTTGGCCTTGAAGACTGTAAGCCTATTGCCACTCCTATGGAGACAGGTTTACGATTGAGGATGGCACGAACAAAGCAAACTGCAAGGAAGGATCCCATTAACTTTCCTACCTATGTGCAAGGCACTCAGAAGCCACCATGGATGAATCACCACAAACGGCGACGTAGTGTCTTGCGCTCTGCATCCCATCGCGAAACAGGTGGTGGCCATACCTCTGGGAGTGAACAATTGCATGAACAAGTGGAACATGGGCAATCCAGGGAAGAGGCCATAAATCAACCCCAATCACCACCATCATCATATGATGAGCCTCCATCACCAAAGAGACCAACAAAGACAAGGGTGAAGGAGCGTGCTCACAGACAGGTAGTTTCTGATGATGATTTTGATGAATCGCATGAGGATGTGTCTCAAAAATGTTCACAATCAAGTGATGAGAGTCAAACATTGCCACCATGGGGTAACGAAGAAATACCTACAAATCATAGGGTTATTGTAGCGAGAAAGACACTACCATCAAATCAGGGGGCCATACCCAATGATCAAGAGAGGGAGCAAAGCCAGCAACAACATCCTGAACAAGGAGAAAGCTCAAGACGCGTGCAACGGAAGAAGAAAGTCTTTCAACCTCGTCGTAGACCACCCCAACCAAGACCACAAGAAAATTTCCAACGAAGACCACCACCACCACAAGCTAGAGCACCACAATGAAGAAGAAGATATACGAAGGCATTTGCAGAGATAAGGCACTATCAAAAGACAACTGAGCTTCTCATACCTAGAAGACCCTTTGCAAGGGTGGTCAAAGAAGAGTTACAAAGGTATTGTGCAGGGCTAAGGATCCAAGCTCTAGCTTTAGAAGCTTTACAAGAGGCAGCTGAAGCATTTTTTATATCAATGCTAGAGGATTCCAACCTATGCGCCATCCATGCTAAGCGAGTCACTATACAACCGAAGGACATACAGTTAGCTAGGAGAATTAGGGGTGATCGTAGCTAAGTTTTGTAACTGATCTCTACGGACAAGAGATTTTTTGTAAATATTGCCATTTTCAATGAAACATTAGCACTTTTCCTCTATTCCCTTTATAATCTCATTATTTAGAATGAAACATGAGCAGTCATTTTACATTTCCATGTGTTTTCTTGTGATAATCTCTCATATATCAGTGATTGTTTTCTTATCTTGTCATTTTGATCTAGTGATAATATCCATCTAGTGAAATTTCTTTATAATTTAAGGTCATGTAGGGCATTGGGAGGCCAAATAAAGCCCTGCCATAGAAACGCGGGAGAAGGCCCTGCAAAACGTCTGCAGGGCCTTCTCCCGCCTTTATGTGGTAGGGCTTTATTTGGCCTTCCAATGCCCTACAAAACCTTTGAAATATGAAAGAAGGATCATGAGTAGTAAAGCTAGTTCATGAGTAGTTAATATGAACAAATTTTGACCTCCAAATACCTTTGAAACATATGAGCAGAGCATTTTGAAACTTGGAACATTTCCATTCTTGATGTAAGGTCTTGATGTGAAGTTTCCGTCTCATGTAAGGTCACCTAGGGCATTGACATTCTTGATAATATCCATCTAGTGAAATGTCCCTCATTTAAGATCATGTAGGGCTTTGGGAGGCCAAATAAAGCCCTGCCACAGAAATGCGGGAGAACGTTTGCAGGGCCTTCTCCCGCGTTTCTGTGGCAGGGCTTTATTTGGCCTCCCAAAGCCCTACATGACCTTAAATGAGAGAAAGAAGGTCCAAAAGAATGAAACTTAAGATCCTCCCAATGCCCTACATGACCTCAATACATCACATGCAGGTCCAAAAGAATTTTAGATAATATACTCAAAAAGAAATACTTGAGACAATTGTAAATAAAGCAAAGTGAAAATTTGATATTAATTCAATTGTTTACATCAATTGGCTTTGAGTTTCTCAATGACTCTCTTTCGACGCTCCAAAGCCATGGGTAGGGTGTAAGTCAAAATTGAGTTTTCTATTTCATGAATATTTCTAACTCTTAGACCTAGAGATATACCTATTTGACCTAAGACCTTTCCACGGAAGTTGGAACCTAAGGTTGTAGTTACAAGGGATTTCTTAACTAAAAAGATACAATTACTCCCCTGTGTAATGGTTGATAAACAAAGCAATTTTACTTAAGGCCTTTAGACACCATGTCATGAAGTGGCCCTGAGGACTGAACTCTTTATGGATAATTACAAAATGTTCTTTGGGAAGTTTCCCAATGTAGTTTGCAAGGGATGAGCCACCTCCACGAGCCACTCGATCACCTCCACTCCTTGCTGCAACCTTGTCGACTTCAATCACCTCCTGCACAAAGTGTTATGATTAGTAGCTGCATGTGTTTGTAAGAATGAATGACATGAATTGAAGATACTTACATCTTGAACTCTATCTTATTCTTCTCCTCTCTCTTGAAGTTGTAAATTAATGCTGGAGTGGGACATCCCACTCTGCTCGATTACTGGTGAGGCAGGAACTTTTGATTCCAATATCCTTTCTTGTGCATTACTAAATTGTTCTTCTGTGATATGTTGATGTTCACTTGTGAGTATGTCATTGCAAACCAATTTTATTGTGTCGGCCACTGAGTCACCAAATGGCAAACACTTTTTCTCCAACAAGTCAGAGGTACTATCCAAAGGACACTCTGACAAAGTACAAAACAAACTTAGGCATTCATCCAGCCGTAGCCCAAATGCCTTCTCTACATCATGTAAAAACAAATATTCTTGTCCCTCTACAAGAACCACTGAAAAAGTTTCAATCTCCACCTCTAGAATAGTTGCTTCTGGCTCCGAAGAGGTGGATGGCTTAGGCACTTCTTTCAACTTATCATCCACACCAAGAGGATAAGTTTTCTCAATAGCTTCTCTCTCTAATAGGAGATTCAAGGGTTCTTGAGGTGGTTCCTTTTTATCCTCGACAAAACCACCTGTAAGAAGATGAGGGATCTCATGAGGAATCGGTTCTGGTTCCTCATTCACAAAGAAAATGGTGGCAGCAATGAATGAAAGATATTTTGCACCCATCTTGCGTTTCCTATTCAATTTCCTTATAAGTGGCACAATTTCATCAAGAAGGTGCCCTGCTTCCTCTGCAATTACCTAGAACCGTTTCAATCGTTTTGCAAATGCCTCATCACCTTTGTGAATGTAGGTGAGAACGTCACATGGAACCCAAGTTCCATCATATGGTGGTATTTCAATGGAGAAACGCAATATATGAACTTGCATATATTGAAGTAGCTCCTCCAAAGCATCGGCATTCATTTGCACGGTTCCATGGAGGTCAGGAACCTTGAAGAGAAGATCATATAGGTCATGTTGACCTTTATAATCTGAATCCTCCAAAAATTCTAGAAACTTGTGGCGTGCACTCTTAGTAGGTACAGAGGTGGAAGCCATAGCTTGCAAATGCAGACTGGTCTAACACTCAATGTAGTTGCAAAAGTGAGAAATGAGGAGAGAGGACTCCTGTTTATAACTTTTCTAGAATTTTTAAGTGATGGGTCCCACTTTTTCATAGAAGTGACTTTTCCTTAAATTAAAACATAAGAGTCTTGGAAAGGAAAACTTTGACATTTGAGATCACATCAAAGAAAATAAACAATAAGAATGCTCTTTCAAGAAAAACCTTGAGAATGTACAGATACAAGTAGAATGTGGCCAAAATATCCTTGAAGCAAATGTGAAAAATTTTTCATTGCAAAAATAGGTTTGTTTACAGGTTTCACAGTATCTTTACAAAAAAGAGTTATGACAATGAAATTTCAGTTCCATCCATGCTCCAATCTGCAAGAACCTTGATTTTGTCTTCCAATCTCTTTCCAATCTGTGGACAATTCATAAAAGAGTAAAACATTTTCAAATCATGAACAATAGTGATAGAATAAGATATATATATATCTATATGTATATATGGAATACAACTCTTACCTTGTTCCCTCGTATTCAAAATTTGAAATCATGAAGATCATCATATCCCATGATAAGTAAGTGCTCTCTCAAGTTGGCCAAGTTCCAATGTTGATTAACTAAAACCACCTCCATATCATTGTTTGGTAACTTCACATTAATTTCAAATGAAGCTAAAGATCCCTTCGAGCTTTGCAAAGGTATCCACTCTCCTAGTTTACACATCCAACGATCATAATAAAATCTAATGTACAATGAGGTGCGATGTTTTAAATCGCGAAACCCTATACCTGTGTCACCAATTCTACAACGATATCTATCCCCTTTTGACAATCCTTCTACATAACCCCAGTTTTCCCCTAACAATCCTTCTACTGCTTCGTATGTAATATCTTTACATAGGAACATTGTAGGAGTTTCTACAAAAGGAATGCCTTGAAATATGAAAACAAAGCAATGGATTGGTAGAGTCCAATGAAGACCTATTGATCTAGACACTCGTGTGAATTTCAAAGAGTTATGTATGTCCATCACCATCTTATGCTTGAAAGATGATATGGACCAAAAATCAGTTTTTGGCCACTCTAAACTAAGAAGAGAGTCAACTTTGATAATCTCCAACCTTCCATATTCACCATCTGTGGAAGGAACAATGTACTTGTGAGTGTAAAAGAAGATCCTTTCACGAATAAGTTTAGCAAGAGGTACATCTGGAAACACTAATGCCCCAATGTCTGCATGTAATGCTTTGAAAGTTCCTGTAAGACTATGAAGTGGTTGCTCTTTCACTAAACTAGAAGGAAATATGACTGTAGCAATGAAAAACATATGAGATGAGTAATTAAGACATTTAACACCATGAAGCATTGAAAAAATAGAAATACTCACAATGGATTGGATATCTAATTCTATTGGAGTTTTCTAACTTCATGGTTGAAACTGTGAAAACATGTTGTACAATAGCAACCATCCCACCATGTGTTTGCTGCTTGAAGCCTAAGAGCTTACCTTTCCAATGAAGATCCAAATTTCCACGATCTCGAACATGATGAGGACCAAGTCGAGATGGCTGCATGTACACCCATGAACCTTTGCAAAACTCTTGTGGTAGCCAACTTCCTTCCATTGTTTTGATGTTCTGGCACGTCATTGTGTGAACTTCGTCTTTTGGTCTCCTACGAGTTCTGGAGCTTTCCATGGGAGTAAGAGTTGTTGTCATTGCTGTAGAAGTTGGGAGAATGGTAGGAGGGGAAACAACACTTCTGTTGTATGGTATGGAAGGGATAGAGGTGAAAAATATGACTTTTTGGATTTTGGGTATGAAAATGGGAGTTTGAAGAGGGAAAATAGAGTTTTTTGAGTTATTTTCAAAAAAGTCACTTTTTTAGTTCACAAACATGCACGGATTTTGAATTAGAAGTCAAAAATAGTACTTTTGACCCTGAAAAGTGATATGAAGGTCATTTAATGGTATTATGATGAGTTTTACAAATTTTAAAAAATTTTGAATTTTTGGGCCCAGCCTGATTACGAGATTTCTTCTCTCTCTAGAAGACAACCCTGAACATACAGGAATCTTGTCCCCTCTTCCCCCTTCAGCCTAGTATTTTATAGGGTATAGACTGTGGCCACCACCCTCTTCTGATTGGTCCATCACTAATCACTCCTTAAGCTAAAAGGCCCATCTAGGGTTCACCTTTTTTCCTAATGGCATGTGCCTAGGCATCTCTGCCATCCGAACGAATTTGCTCTACAGTAGGTGCAGTAGAAATAGCAGCACGAACAGGAATATGCACAATATCATCTTTGACACCATCTTCATCAGCTCCAGCACCTGTATTTGCAGTACCCGTTGTTACAGGTGTAACAGGACGTCTTTCAACACCCTGCACAATGTTCCATAATCCTTTTGCAACCAATACATGTCGCATCATATAAGCCCATAATGGGTAGTTGGTACCATCCAACTTATCCTCAGCAGCCAACATATGGAATACATCACTACTTTCAGCCATGGCCGGTGACTAAAATACCTTGATGCAGAAAATTGACTGTATCTCAAAAGGTTGAACGAAACTGCCCAGACCAGTTCTGCTAAACCTGTAGTAGACTTTGAGACGCTTATATTGGCGGACCAAAACAGGTATATACCTTCGACACAAAAGGATTAAATAGCCTGCACAAGCACTGTGATAGTGCGTTCGGATGCCGAAACGAGCTCAGATCGCGATTTTGACACCACAAAACGAAGCTGTTTTGATCTCTGATACACCCTGAGTATGCTCACCAAATTTCGTGTGAATTTGAGACTGCAAACAGAAGAGTGTCGACGATGCCCTAGACAAAGCGACGACCTGCTCTGATACCAATTCTTGGAGTTAGATGTCCGCGGAAGCATGCGAACAACACAAGGAAGAAGCTTGGAGCACAACACACAATACTGAATGTATTACTAGAGAATGTACAAAGATAAGTAGCCCATTAGGGCAATAGGCGTATATACAAGCCGGGGGAAAAAAACCTCCTAAAGAGGGAAAAAAGTGCCCAAGCGGTCCTACTGTGTTCACACACATCACTACCTAAATATATCAACAATAGCAAGTTTACGTATCTTCGAAGTTTGAATTGGTTGAACAGAGTTTTAGTTCTTTCTTTCCACTTTCTGAATCTTTTGGATTCGACTCAGATATGGTATCTGATTCTTTTCACAAAAGTCAAGGATTAGCCGGATAGAACCAGGTAACTAAATTAAACATTCTAGATATATGTTCTATACAAGAATCTTTTCAAACATCGAAAGATGACAAGTTCAAGATTTACTTATTCATCTGGGTTTGCTTCAAGTTATAGCATAAATGACTTCCTAGAGTCTAGTATACTCTAGAATAGAGAAGTTAGGAATTTCTCATCAGATTGACAATTCCGAAGAACTTTTAGTTCAAGTCTTTGAGAAAAGTGTCCTAAGTTGGACAAGTTTCATTTTTGAATTTGAATTGGTCAAGTTATAGTATGGTTGAATCAAAGAAAAATGGTAAACTTTCTCCTACAGTTTACATAGGATTTTTAAACTCATTAGGACAAATTAGTCCTCTAGTTGGGTGAAAAAAGACTAGTAACTATTGGATCAAAGTAAACCTTTGTGCAAAACATCTAATTTAGATGTTTGGGACAACCAAACTTCAAGTTCTCCAAAACAAATTCAAGTGAATCAAGAGTTCTCAAAGTTTTTTGAGTCCATGCACCAGTTATTGCCCAGAAATGGACTAGTAATTTGAATCCACCCAGTTCACATGTTTGTGCCTAGATCGCACATCGAGAAACAATGAATTAGCCAGGGATGTTTTTAGATCGACCCTTATTATTCTTTCACTAGTTTGTACTTTGTCCAGTTCATCAAAGTGCAAATTGGGATAGTGTTTTGAATCATTTGGGCAGGGACGCCACCACAGAGATGAGACATGTTCTTCCAGTTCTAGAACATGACCATGTTCTTTCAATTTTAGAACATGAGGCTCGGGGGTTGCCTACAATAGATATATAGCTCTATTTTCGAGGATGAAAATATTTTTCCAAGGGGGAAAGAATGTAATAAGGTAATTCTATGATCCAAGGGTCTAGCCGGTTCAGACAGATCTGAAATTAGACACTGTTTGGTCACCCGTGTGTATGACCAAAGATCTCGAGTTTAGACTTACTAGGAGGTCTTGTGCTCTTGTGAACAAGTGATCCACTTAGCTTAGTTGTTAAGTCTCAAGGATGTGAAGGAGGAGGTCTTGGGTTCAATCCCCATGGGGGACATGGGGAGACTATTTTGCCCAAAGAGATCTAGATCCTTCTAGAAGCATCCACTTGAGTTAACTCGAGTTAACTAGGACACTTGGCGCACATGCAGTTACATGGCCGACACATGAATGGTTAGTATCCACCTACCTAAGAAGGCAGTCCCTTGGAGAGAGCTATATATAGAGGCATTTGGTTGGGAGGAGAGTGATCTCTCTAGCACGTGATGGTGGTCGTAATCGTTGTTCTCTTGCATATGTGGTCCTATACAATCACTATTTTTTGGTAGCTACCTATACTTTGTGACATTTATAGATGACTTTCCTAGGGATGAATGGGTCTATCCACTCAAGTCCAAAGTTTTTTTGTGCTTTAAACTGATCCATGTTAAGGTTGAGTATATGGCAACATGTAAAATGGGAACCCTTAAATCTTATGAAGGATGGGAGTATATGTATTTTTAGTTCAATGCATTTCTAGCTAAGCATGGGATCAAGCATTGGAAAGACATGTGACTTTACCTTTCACTACTTATTTGGTACCCAATAGCTTGGGTCGTTCTATCACAGGGGGGAATCAATACCCCCATATTTACATGCTTTTTCTAACTCAAATTGGGTTGGATGTTATGTAACTCATGTGTGTACAAATTGTTTTTTATTAATGCTTTGTGAATCGTCATTGCATTGGTTGATAAAGAAATTATGGAAACTTCTAGTTATGAGGTTGATTATAGAACAACTTTCTTAACTATGGTTCATTGTGTGTGGCTTAGATCTAGTTATTTAGACTTCTACCACTATGTACAAACAATCATGCTCATACTAAGAAATTTGAGGTGTACTATCATATTGTTAGGGAGAGACACTTTGTTGGAGGGATCAATATGGTTTATGCGCACACACAATAAAATGTTGTAGACCTTTTCACAAAAGGCTTCCCTCTTGAGAAGTTTTAATCTTTTCACAAAGCTTTGGGACAAGTCTCTATTTTGGATTGATCTTATTCCATGTAGCTTGACATTCCTTATACATCAGAACCAACCCTTTTCTCACATCCTTAATCCTAGGAGGCATTTGTTGATACCACTTTGCTTGTGTTATGAAGATGCTTGAAAGTAAGGTATCATTGACAAAGAATATAAATAATATAGCAATGATCTCCTTATTATTAACAAGACTAAAAGCACAAGCAAGCATACTTGAGCTACAAAAATAGATGAAGTAAATGGATTAAGGTAAGATGAAATGCCATTAGTCACCTGCAAGGGACGCAAAGGGATATGCTTCCAATGATGTGTGCTTGCTTGACTAGAACAAACATGATGTAGGCCAATCAAGCAGCCAACAAAATTCCATGACTAGAGAACAACCTAGCAACAAGATCATGACCATGAGGTGTTCACCAAGGATGAGCATGAATGCTTTAGGAGTGCTCCTACCTTTGTCAAATTCCTTGGACACAACTTTGTCATATGGCCCATGCCCTGATACTCATGGTGACATAAGTGAGGCATATCCTTGTCATAACTTTATTTTCTTCTCTTTGGCTTCATCCAAGAGTTGGGTAGAACTTTTTTTGGCATTTGTACCAAGTTGGCTTCCAATCCTCTTGTTAAAGGGGATGAGAAACTTGTATAGGCTATACTTTTTTATTTTTTAATTAGTTTAGATGCATCTCTTTTCTAATCCAATAAGGAAACTTTTTTTTATAAATCCTCCTAGCATCCTAGCATATAAATAGATATATACACACACACACACACACATATATATATATACACACACACACACATATATATATATATATGTGTGTGTGTGTGTGTGTACACACACATATACATACATACATACATACACACCCCCACACACACACACATACATATATATATATATATATATATATATATATATATATATATATATATATATATATATATATATATATATATATATATATATATATATATATGTGTGTGTGTGTGTGTGTGTGTGTGTGTACACACACATATACATACATACATACATACACACCCCCACACACACACACACATACATACATACATACATATATATATATATATATATATATATATATATATATATATATATATATATATATATATATATATATATATATATATATACACACACACATATATATACTACCACTATATCCATAGCTTAGCCTAGAGAAGCAAATAGTTTAGGCTAGGAAGACAAACTTTTTAAAATATATATTCACGGTTTGCTTACCTAAGTGATCTAATAATTCATATGATCATGGAGAGATGAGTCCAAGTTGTATCATTCATCGAGCTTGGTTAACACCTCACAAAATGTCATCCACTTGAGTTATGTCATCCATGAGCATGCTTTACACTTCCCAAGAGGGCACCCTTTGACTTGTATCGTCCGTCAAACAGAGTTCACAAAAAATAGAATTTCCTCCTTGCAACACTTGCACCATCAAGATAACTCTAATAATGTATGACAAGAATTTGCACATGTAGCATGGATCTTTCTTTCCCAAATTTGTAAGCCTCAACTAAATTGGCATAGAGAGAGAGACTCATACACCATCAAGTATCAAGGTCATAATCAACTAAATAGTATACATAATAGTATCAAGGCCACAATAAACTAAAATAGTATACATAATTGTATCAAGGTCACAATCAATTAAAATAGTATACATAATTGAATAGAGGATCATATTGAAGGATAAGATACAACTAGGTTTGAAAACATGGTCTATCAATCAAACTAGAAGTTTCCACCTATAAAGAATATACTGAGAGTCTTTATCTGGTCAAAAGAAGAGTAGACCAAATATAAAATTCTTTTTAGTAGAATCAACACTCTCTAATGGAAAGTCTCTTGTATCAATCTCTCTATTTTTTTAAAGAGGAAGTTTCGGCTAAAGCCTAATCTCCTTTTATAGTTTGAATTGTAAGAACAACTATACATTTGAAGGGGCATAGTACCCATGGGACCCCTCATATCCCACAAAGGAGGGGTTAAATTACTTGAAGGTGACAAATAGAAAGGATTGTCCAAAGGCAACTAATTTGAATATGCCTAAAGGCAATACGTTGGCCTAGGGCCCACAATTGTCCTACCATAGGAGGGGTTGAACCCTCACCCCCCACCTCAAGAGGGAGAAGGCCCAACTAGACAACATAATGTGTGCGGGCATCAATCGCTCTATTGACAATCATACAACAAAAATTACATGTACCATTTTCAAGAATTTGCATAGATTCGTATGAACCCATAAGTGTCAATCCGTTGTGTAACCCCCTTGACAATATACAAATTTTCTTTTAGAGAGAGACATAGAGAGAGAGACACATAGAGAGATACATATATATTTTAAAATAGAAGCGATCATCATGAGAAGAGAGAGAAGATGCAATGTGTTTGTTTGGGGGAAACATTAAGTGGATCTCCTTGGGCCACTTTATTTAAATACATTAATGAGTTGATTCCATTTTTATCTATTTTTTATTTATTTTAGTCATAGGGCATCTCTGAAGCCACTTCTCTGGTTTTGTGTTGGTCAAGAATGGGTAGAGTGCTTTCAAATGATGAGTATAGAATTGAAAGAGACTTGGGATGATGGTCTAGATTTGCTAATCAGCCACAATTGTATGACACAATGGCCTATCCCAAACTTAATGAATTGTTGATTGGACATGGGATAGGCCAAGATTTTGGGGGCCATTGTTCAACCATTTCATATAAATGGTTGAGATCAAGCCTCAAAGGTTGTTAGGCATTGAAGTATGGCCCATTGGATTTCCAAGTGAATACAAGGGTAGCGATCAAACTTCATAGCCTGTAATATCTTTTTGACTCATGCCATTCACATGCTTTGCCATAGATTCCATCCAAAGGTCATGAGGGAACCCATTTTTGACTCATGCTTTTTTGATGATGTGCCACCTTCCCATCAACCCAATAGTTTTAATTGAGGTCACTCACTTTACCGCATCAAATTGGACCAAAACTAATGGCTTTGTCCATATATGGGATAACTCTGACACCAGGGAAAACACACAATCACTTATTTTAAAGTAAGGTAGGGTTGAAATATTCCTTGCTTCTTGTCTTGTCATTTTTACTCTTCTTGGTTTAGAGTTTCATTTTGAGTTACTAAATTTTTTTCTTCCAAATAAGTTTAGCATGAAGAATTGTGAGTTTGCATCTTTTGATTCATTCATTGTGCTGATTATAGAATACATTTACAACTCAGTTTTCTATCACACCATATCTGGTTAAAGAAAACCTATATCCTGTTAAAGAAAAGCTATATGGTAAACATGGTATTTTTTTTTCAAATGGAGGTTCAACCGAGGCCTCTTCCGCCAGGCTTTAACTTTGAAATTGCAACTGTACAAGGAAGGGCATAGTGCCCATGGGACCCCCTTTATCCCACAAGAACAGGGGTTTACATAACTGGGTTAAACTACGGTTACATCTATCGCGGGGCAGGACAAACGGTGGCACATCAGCCACAAGGTACAACTTTCCAAGTTAAACATGTCCCTTACATGGTGTTGGTGGGGATTGAACCCTTACCCCCACCTCAAGAGGCGAGAAGCCCAACCACCCAAACAAGTGGTTTGGGACAAAACTTTGTATTTGATTATCAGTTTGCCTTTAGGTATTAATACAAAATAAAACTTTAGCACCTAATTGGTAAACTTTAGCCAATCAAGGGGCAGCTCATAGTACATTCTTCCATATCATTTATGCAGTTACAATGATTGTTGTTGGCAGTATACGGGTAGAAGCAAATACGGGCATACATGCAGATCTAGCACTAAGGCAACCCTTTATTTTTTTCCAAACCCCTACACCATTTAAAAGTGATTCTTATCACTAAAAACTCTTGTAAATATCATTTCACCTTTTTGTAGTTCCATTTTGTACAAGTCAAGGAGTCCTCGAGCTTGGGGAGCCTTAGAAGTAGTTGCCTGCCAATTTTCATATTTTTTAGATCTCGTTTGAGCCCTCAAATAAACCCTGGAACCTAATTTTTAACTAGGCCGGACACTAGGTCTGGACAGGGCCAAAGCTAGTAAAAAACTATAAATAGAGCTAGAGAGCTCATTTTTGGGGGAGCTTCTTGTAGTTTTGAGCTTGTATGAGAACTTTGTTGCAATAGAAGTGATTCCATTGTCTCACTCTCTTTGTTCTTGTTGTGTGTGCGCGTGTGTGTATGTGTGTGCATGTTAGTGTGCTTCGCACTCACACATTTGTGCCTTCACTTGCTCGAGGTCTTCATACCATCCTCATGTCTTCCCGGATTGACATTAAAGGAGGTGCTACTCATCACTGAGCTACACCAAATTTTGGCGCCGTTGCCGGGGATTCGAGCTTTGAGGACGAGCGTGTGATGGTAAGACGTAGAGAGGACGCGTTGGAATGGTAAGTAGTCGGTAAATTTCTGATTTTTCTCCATCTCCATCTTCACCTCCTTCTTCATCTCCACCTCCTCCTCCTTCTCCACTACATATTCCCTCTTCCTTGTCATTCCCCTCATTTGTTGTGTGCGAGTTTGAGAGAGAGCAAGTGTGTGTGCTTGTTTTTGTGTGTTTTTGCATGTTTCTTGCAGGCTTCAGCTTCATCATCATCTCCAGCAAGCTCAGCAGATACGGATTTCCTCTGCACAGGTCCCGAGGCGTCAAGCTCGAGCTATCATGACACCTCGAAAACTTCACCCAATCACAATTCTGAGTGCACCACGACATTGCGCAGGCTGAGAGCTCCTAGGATCACTAGACAGAATTGAAAAATTCACCATATCCCGAGCTATCGCGACACCTCGAGGTATCGCGACACCTCGAAGTATCGCGACACTCCGAACCAAACCCCACGACCTATCGCAACACCTCGGAGTATCGCGACATCTCGAACTATCACGACACTCCGAACTATCACGACACCCCGAACTATCGCGACACTCCCAAGTATCGCGACACCTCGGAGTATCGCGACACCTTGACCTATCACGACACACCGACCCCACGACCTATCGTGACACCTTGGAGTATCGCGACATATCGAACTATCGCGACACTCCCAAGTATCGCGACACCTCGAAGTATCGCGACATCTCGACCTATCGCGACACACCGAACCCACGACCTATCGCGACACCTCGGAGTATCGCGACATCTCAAACTATCGCGACACTCCCAAGTATCGCGACACCTCGAAGTATCGCGACACTTCGAAGTATCGCGACACTCTGACCTATCGCGACACTTCCACCTATCGTGACACCTCGACCCGACCTATCGCGATACACAGGCTTAACGCATAAATTTTTAGGATAACTTGATTGATTAAAATTGGGGTACTTTTTGGGGCTTAATCTTGGACACATTGGGAGGATATAAGAGCCTTAGGAGTGGGCAAAAGACCTAGAAACCAATGAGGAATTTCCTGAACCCTGAGAGCCTGTTTGGACCCCTAAGTGCCTGAATGGTCATAACTTCACCATACGAACTCCAATTGATGAGATTTTGGTCTCGTTGGAAAGCTTGTTGAAAATCCTACGTGGACCTTGACTGGTTTTTTGTAGAGTCATACGTGGAGTTTTAGAACATGTATTTTCAAGTTGGCCTTTAGGTGAGACTAGGTGGTCCTAAGATTGAGGGGGTGCAGTGAGTTACTCCAGGGGGGACTGCAAATATTGATGTGTGTCTTTCAATTACTTGTGGTAATAGAGCTATACTGACTGGTGAGCTTTTGCAGGAACATTGTGTGCACTCAAGGCAATCCAAAGCAAGCTAGCAAGCGTGAGTACCAAGCTTGGGAGAAGGCTTCCTGGGCTTGTGCAGCAATCTGAGCAACCAGAGGATTAAGGTTGGAAGTTCTCTCAGCCCTCCTTTGTCAATTCCTAGCCTAGGCTAAGTACGACTTAGGTGTGGTAATTAATTAGGGCAACGTTAGGCACGAATCAAGTCCCCCTTAGATCAGGCAGACACTTAGGCCGAGACAGACAAAGCCTCAGATCTTCTCAAGCTAGTGTCAATCACACTGCTAGGTCTTGGGCCCAGCAGTTGAGTGATTACCCATACACTCCCAGATCAGAAACAAGTGATTCTGAGATGTCCTATAACATGGAGAGACCAGTAGGTAGTTCAGGAGTGGCGTACCTAGAAAAGCCAGAAGGACCTTACAAGACTCAATTGGAATACATCAGGACTAATCGCCTAGGTGCTCGCATCTACGAAGACGGCCTGAGAAGATTTGTGGTCCAGATTAAGAACCCGGATCAACCCCATGGACTAGAACACCCGATAGTCAGGTTCGAGAATGGAGCATACCTGGATAAAGAGGGGATGTAGTCACCACTCTTCCTGATAGAACAGAAGAGTTTGGAAATGTGATTGCAGAGACCAACATGGGTGATATGGAGCAAGGAAATTTAGAGAAAGAGTCGAGAACTCCCCGGGGTAAATCTGTCTTGACCAGAATCATGACTCCAGAGTGGATTCCACAGGATAATAAAAGCATAGATCTGCTTTTAAACCGAGAAACCGATGAGGCTTTTTGGAGATATAAATCTGCTCAACCTCAGGAAGTGAGTGCCCTCACAATCTATGAGTTTAAAGACCCTGATAGCCCAAACAAAGTAACCTACCTAGACAATGCATCAGAGAGAATCTTCGTGGTCACTGAGCATGGCAGACATGCCTACACATGGAAGGGGGAATTTATTTTTCCCCAACCAAGGTCTAATGTGTCCTTTGGTCACTAAGGAGCCGGGACCTCCCAGGCTCATGGAGTCCAAGGAGATAGAAGTAGAGATAGACCTGAAGTAAGCTTTGCCGACCCCCAGGGAAGAGAAAGAAGGAGAACAGGGACGGACAGAGGGGAAACCGAGAGATTTAGAGACCCAAGAAACCAAAGAAATGCTGATGATTTTCCTTTGCCAAGGCTGAGAGAACACCCTAGGACCCTGCGGCCAACTCAACTGGTGAAGTCCATGAAGAATTACTTCGATGGCACGGGTGACCCTTATGACCATGTGGCAGAGTTTAGGCAAGTCTTGAAAGCTGAACAGGTAGAGGACCTATTCACACAATATAATGCTTTTGGTCTAACCCTTAGGAACACTGCCCTCACGTGGTTTCAACCATTGAACGAGAGGCATTTCAGAAACATAGACCAGCTCCTAGAAGCCTTTATCATTGAGTTTTCTAAGAGTGGCATAAGGCACAACACTTCCTCACTAATTCATAGCTTCAAGCAAACACCTCAAGAGACGGTCAGACTAGCTGGGAGACGGTTTAGGCAATACCTAGAGAGATGCCCGATGCCGGAGTTACCTACACCGGCCAAGCAAGTGGCCTTGTTCTTAGATGGATTGTTGAGCACCAAGCTCAGGTCATATGTGTATCTGAAGGACCCCAGAACTATAGAAGAGTGCGTGCGCATGTGCATAGACATTGAGGACAATTTAGGCGAGGAGTTAGAACTGTCAAAAATCTATAAGGATTCTGATAGCTCTAGTAGCCTCACATCTGGTCAATCCACATCCATTGAGGAACTTGCAAAGAAGGTAGCTCAAAAACTAGGTGTCTCTAGCAAACAAATTCCGAGATTTGCCCCTGCTAAGCGGTGCTACACTTGTGGAGGTGACCATATGGCAAATGTATGCCCCATTATGGCGCAACCCCAGGTGAATCCTAGTAGCCAGTACTGCACCATAGAGCGAAGGTACACCAACCACACTGCACAGGACTGCCCATATAACAAACAAACTTTCAGGCAAAACTACCCTCAGCCATATCCACAACAAGGTAGATACCAGAATCAGTACCCACCACAACAATACAACCGACCACAGCAAACTTATCAGCCACCTTATCAAGGGCAGCAGAGACCTCAACCAGTCCTAGTACAGCAACCCCCTGCTCCAACCAATGTGGTCCCAGTGAAATATGCATCTGCTGAAGAAAATCCGAACAGAGCCATAGTTCCAGTCACCCCATTGCTATCAGACAGTGATCCAAGTGACCATAGTTTTGACTCCACACATATTGATAGCCCACAGGCTTACTACATGCAGTCACCCGAGCATAATGAGTCATATTATTATGAGGACCCAAGTGAAAATAGTGGGGAGCCTGAGTATGCCAATG
Organism: Ceratopteris richardii; assembly: GCA_020310875.1. Classification (NCBI taxonomy): domain Eukaryota; kingdom Viridiplantae; phylum Streptophyta; class Polypodiopsida; order Polypodiales; family Pteridaceae; genus Ceratopteris; species Ceratopteris richardii. The sequence continues at coordinate 80,802,638 of CM035442.1, forward strand.
TCATGTACACAAACCCCAACTCTAGACCTCAACCTAGGCAGGTACGACCCCCATTTCCTAGAGGACCATGCTTCAGATGTCAGGGAGATCACCTTATACGTGATTGTCCACTGCCTGCCCCTACACAACCTCAACCAGTAACAATTCAGGGTTTCTGTCAAGACTGTGGGAAAGAGCATCTCCTACGAGATTGCCCAAAGAACCCTAATAACATGCCTAAAATCACTCCTATCAATGTTGTTGGGTTAGTTGTAGACTCCACATGGAGTGTGACTTCCACTGCACCTGTGCAAGTGATCACAAGAGCCCAAGCACTACAACAAAACCAAGGTGTTGGTCAGGAAAAGAGCCTCGAGGTGAGTGAAACAGAGAGCATAACCAAAAAGAGGACTATAGCCTGGAAGGATAGTCGTGAAAGAATGAAAAGGCAATGGGCAAAAAAGATGAGCGAACTTGAAGAAAGCTTGAGAGAAACCAAAGCAAAGATAAGTGAACTCGCATCTCAAAACCACTCTCACACCACCCCTCCACCACCTCTTCCTTTACCCGCCAATCCACCTTCTTCCATTCCCCAACCTTTCAATACACCATCCTTAACCCACCCACCACCCAGAGTAGGATCCGTCCTAGCCGATCCCACTCCCGAGGACCTAAACATGATGCTTAGAGCATATCAGGCCAGAATCCAAGAAGGGCCAAACGTAACTGATCATGAAAAGTGTTACCCTAGAGCAGAACTAGAGCTAGAACGAACCAAAATTTGTGCTAAGATGGTGGAATTGGCTCAGACTATGTTTGAAGCCAGTCGCCTCTTTAACATCTCTAGTTCAGCTAAGACGCAGTTACACTTTGATGGACTACTAGAACGAATAGAGAGGCTAATTGCACAATCAAAAAAGGAACCCGCCTCTCAAAATAAGGGCAAGGCAAGTGAGAACGTGAGCCTACCTCCCCAGGAAGCCTACGTGCCTAACTCTACGGAGCCAGACACATCATCTTCTATGAATCGGTTCACACCAGAATTCCTACGAGAGGTTCAAGAAGACAAATGGGCTAAAGAAAGTGAAGTCCCCCCTCCCATTGAACTTGTGGATGATGCACACGAGCGATTTCCACAGGACATCCCATCCATTTATGAGGAGCATGAGAGCATCCAATCTCAAGAGAGATTAGACTTTGAGTCTAATTCTCTACAAGAATTACCACATTTCACAGGCCCATGGGAAACCAAGTCTACTTGTCTGAGAGCGCCCACAGTCATGATAAGAAATGAAGATTCTATCATACCTAGGAATACAGAGGTAGTAAAGAACACTAGAGTGCAGTGCAATCTCACTTTAGAAGAGCTACTCAAAGTTAAGCCAGAAGTGTGGAAACATGTAGACAAACAAGTGCCAGACATAGCAAAATCGCGCTCCCAAGTAGGATCTCATAGAACAGTGCCTGAAATACCATTGGATAAGATAGGAGACATGAGTGAAGGAGAAGAAGGAAATACCTATCTCCCAGTTACTCATCAGGGTTACACAACCAAGGCGATTTTGGACTCAGGTGCAGGAGTTGCAATTGCTACAACTTCCCTATGGAAGCGATGGGGCAAGCCAGCACTCCGACCAACGAGAATGAAATTGCAGATGGCTGATGGTCATATTGAAAGGCCCTTAGGATTGCTAGAAGGAATAACTCTCACTACATGTGGGGTTGAGTTTGAGCATACTTTTGCTATATGCGACTTTAGCAAAAACCAAGCCTACGTGATGATTTTGGGAAGGCCATTTATGCGGCAATTGCAAGTAGTCCAGGATTGGGGAACCAATTCCTTGTATTTGCAACATCTAGGTGTTACAACCAAAGTCAATCTTAAGGATTACTCTCATAGAGACGTACCGCCTATTCAATGGAATCCCATCCATAGAGTCAAAGATGAGACTGAGTCTGTGCATTCCATAGGATCCGGATCCTCGTGGATGCATGAAGACACCCACTTATGGATGTGTAAGGTAGCAGTAGAAGAAGAGAAGAGAGAGAAAGCCAGAGAGGTAGGTGCAAAAGAAAACCATAGATCAATTCAAGACCCAGCCTATGCACCTGTAGTCTTTCCTGATGAGGAATTTGAACCCCATGGCTGGGTAGAAATCCTAGCAACAATGGATGTAGCCATCAATGAAGAGTAGTGGACACCTCACTGTGATGAGGATGGCTATGACATTTCAGTCTTTTCAATAGAGCCAATCATGGGAGATGCAGTTTTAGAAGAATGCGAACCTAGCCCTGATGCATTTGAGGATGCGAGTGACTCCGATCTAGAGTCAATCATTATGGACCCACCTTTTGCATCAGATGAAGAATACTTCTATGAAGTAGAATTTCAACCCCAGAGGCACGGAGAGCTTACAAATGAGGTGAGGTTAGCCACACAAGTAGCTACTAAGAGCGGAGGAAAGAAAAAAAAGAAGAAGGAAGTCACTCCGGAGGCAGAAGAATCCTTGTTTGAGGTCCCTGAAAATTTTAAAAAATATGAGATAGACGATAGGAGAGTCATGATAAGAATGCCTAAACGTGAGGCACAAGAAGGAGAAGCCTATGATAGCAAGGAAACTACCAAGAAAATAGTTGTAGCCATCGAGGAAGGAGAAGAAAGATGCACGTACATAGGTCATGACCTGACAGAAGAGGAAGAACAAGAGCTAATAGCCTTGCTAAGAGAATACCGAGATGTATTTGCTTGGAGTTATAAGGACTTGAAAGGGGTAGACCCTGATATATGTTCACATACAATCCCCATGACCTCAAATGCCAGACCCTCGAAGCAGAAGCCCTACACATACAACGATAACTATGCTGCCAAGATCAAAGAGGAGATAGATAGACTGGTTGAAGCCGGATTCATCTATGAAATTGAGCACACTGAGTGGGTATCCCCCATTGTAGTGGTGCCCAAGAAAAATGGAAAACTGCGTGTGTGTATTAACCTTAAAAAAGTTAATGCCGCCACGATTAGAGATAGTTATCCTCTTCCTATCACTAAGCACCTATTAGAAAGGATAGCAGGCAAGGAAGTGTACAGCTTCCTAGATGGGTTTTCGGGCTACAATTAGGTAGCCATTGCTCGAGAGGATCAACATAAAACGGATTTTTCCACGGAGTGGGGCATATTTGCCTTTCGGGTAATGCCATTCGGGCTTACTAATGCACTTGCTACCTTTCAAAGATTGATGTGTCACGTGTTTAAAGAGTTCTTGAGGAAGAATTTGGAAGTCTATGTTGATGATCTGTGCGCTCATTCCAACATTAGACAGACCCATATACCTGAACTCAGACAAATCTTTGATAAATGCAGAGAATATCAAGTCTGCTTGAACCTAGAAAAGTGTGTTTTCATGGTCAGGCAAGGCAAAATTCTAGGACACATAGTGTCTAAGAACGGCATATCCACTGACAAAGAGAAAGTGAGAGCCATCGCAGAACTACCTAGGCCAAAGAACGTCAAGGAAGTATAGGCTTTCATGGGGCATTGTGGTTACTACCGCCGGTTTATACACATGTACGCCATCATAGCAAAGCCTCTGTATGGACTTTTGACTAACTTTGAGTGGACTGACGAATGTGAGAATTCCTTCAATGAGCTTAAACGAAGATTGTGTTCAGCACCAATCTTGACCACACCGGATTGGAATAAGCCATTCCATGTCCACGTGGATGCATCCAATTATGCTATTGGGTATGTACTCGCGCAACCTACCGGTGAAGGTAATATGGATCTTCCAATTGCCTATGCTAGTAGACAGTTGAATGCAGCTGAACGAAATTATACCACTACGGAGAGAGAAGGACTAGGCATGGTATATGCAGTTAAAAAGTTTAGACATTATTTGCTCGCAAATAAGTTCAAATTTTTTATTGATCACCAAGCTCTACTGTACCTGGTAAACAAGCCATGTAATACGGGCAGATTAGTAAGATGGTTTCTCTTACTAATGGAGTATGACTTTGAGGTAGTAGTGAGGAAAGGCAGAACTCACCTGAGAGCAGATCATCTCTCAAGGCTCACATCAGGAGAAGCCCCACAAGGAGTGTCAGATGACTTACCTGATGCTTACTTGTTTAACTTGGAAGTTGTACCGCAGTGGGCTAAGCCATTAGTGCCAGTATTAACCTACGGGCCTAACCACTCAGTAATGGCCACACAGGATAGAGAGGTAGTAAAAGCCCAAAAGTATCACATCATGGCAGGAAGTATGTACAAGCACACAGATCAAGGGATCTTGGCTTGTTGTGTGGAAGAGGACGAGCACGCAAAGTGGTTGCAATTAGCACATGTAGGTGCATTAGAGCAACACTACTCAAAACAACGAACCCTACAAACATTGAGGAGACTTGGAGTGTACTGGCCAACTATGGAAGCAGACGTCCATAGAATGTGCAAGGAATGCCCAAATTGTCGCACTAAGCCACCAGTGGAACATGCCACCCTTTATCGAGTGTCTCTAGTGCCAGATTGGAGCAAGCCACTAGTGGCGTTTCTGAGGACGAAAACATCCCCTCAAGATATGACCCTGACGAGACAAAGAAGTCTAGAACAAGAGGCCCTAGATTACTCACTCATTGGTGATAATCTATACAAGCGCGGAAAAGATGGTTACCTGAGACTATGTGTTCATGAGAGTGAATATCTAAAGATATTGGAAACTGCTCACCAGGGTGTAGCAGGAGGACACTTAGGTCCAGATAGGGTGATCAAAGCAATTCTATTTGAAGAGGTGTGAGATTCGTCAGCGAACCCAATATCCTATACGCAAAGATGAGATTCCACTGAAGCCTATGATGGGCGGATGTGCATTCTCTAAGTGGGGAATAGACTTTGTAGGTCCTATTAATCCCCCAGCTAAGGGCTCACATGCTGAATATATCATCGTGGCCACAGACTATCTAACCAAGTGGGTAGAAGTGAAAGCTACTACAAAAAATGATGCTCAAACAACAGCAAAGTTCTTATTTGAAAATGTGTTCACAAGGTACGGATTGCCAATAGAGTTGGTGAGTGATAGAGGCACACACTTCTTGAATGAAGTCATAGAAAACCTTCTCCAAGAATTCTTGGTAGTACATAAGAAGTCTGCCCCCTATCACCCTCAAGCTAATGGCCAGGCTGAGAGTACAAATAAGATCTTATGCAATGTACTGACGAAATTAGTGAACAATAAACGCTCTGATTGGGACAAACAGCTACACCATGCTGTTTGGGCATACCGAGTGGCCTATAAAACGGTACTCCAAGCCACACCCTTTCAGATGGTGTTCGGTCAGAATGCGGTGCTACCCTTGGACTTTTTGATACCTACATTGAAGGTAGCACAAGAGCATGACTGGATAGGCCATGAACTCTCCTCTCGAATTTTTGATCTTGAACGTCTAGGCGAAACACGATTGAGAGCTGCAGCAGGAATCTATGCAGCGAAGAAGAGGCAAAAGGCATATTTTGATACACATGTGAAGGATAAAGGCTTGAAAGCAGGAGACCTAGTCCTAGTCTACACATTGAAGCAGCATGCACGAAAATTAGAGAAAAGAGGCTATGGACCTATGATCATAAATAGAATTTCAACTAGTGGGGCAGTACAACTAGCCACTTTGGAAGGCGATATTCTCCCTAGCTACATAAGCGGATGTAGAGTCAAGTTATACCAAGAACCCCTGACTGAAGAGATGTTAAATCGGCTCAACACGGCCAAGAAACGTAAAGAGGAGGAAAAACGAATTCGAGAAGAAGCACAAGCAGAGGCCTTAGAGCGCATCCGACGAATGAAATTGAGGAGGCAAGGGAGAGATCAGCCTATGATTGACACTCAAGAGTCTCCAGGCTATCACATGGCCATGTGTGAGGCTTCAGGTGAACGTACCCATAAGATAGTGGATCGGCGACCTTTTGTAACCCTAGAAATAGGACAAAGATACAGCACAACAAGCGTGAGAGCTTTAATTGATTCAGGAGCAGCCACTAGTGCAGTTCGGCGTTCTTATTGCCAGCAGCTGCAATTGGAGGTAAAACCCCTAGAGGCATATCTGATAGGATTAGGAGGTGTTGAAACCCCTTGCATGGGAGAGGTGGATCTACCCCTCTACATTCAGGAGGTACTAATGCCAGTAAGAGTGCTAGTATGTGAAGACGAGGATCTTATTGAGCCTCTTGTCTTAGGCCAAGACTGGATCTATGATCACGCAGTCAACCTCAACCTAAGAAGTGGACTTCTTCAGGCTTGGGTAGGCCAAAGCCGTCTTATGATTGAATTAGAAAATCAAGCACTCAAACCAATAGAACAGGCACCAACTCTTGGTCCCTCCAGGAATCCACATAAAGATAATGATGCTCTTCTTGTCCAAACTTCTATGGTGCAGAGGATTGTCAATCTTACCAAAGGTACAGGAGTCAATGAGGAGTTCGCAGCAGGGTCAAAGGAGATTCTAAACATGAAGACCAAACACTATACAACACGAAGGAGGCCATTGATCAAGAAGCAGGAGCGCCAACTAGTGCAACACGGAGTACCTCGTGGCGCGAAGCAGATCTGGATACGCAAGGATGGAAAACCCACAACTCTAATAGCAGACTCTCGAGGAGGCCACAAACAAGCCACACCATCACAGACACAAGTGAAGGAGTCCCCTAGACAACCTCCTAGGCACACCACGTCTATTTGGGTCCCTAAGCGGTCAATGAAGGCTAGCCCCAATGCTAGACACATATGGGTGCCCAAGGCCTGTTTACGAGCCCAAATAGCTCCAACTCTAGTTATTGGCATAATTCAACACTCACACGTCCTCTCGACTAACAACACAAGAACTCTACCTAAAGACCACCCTAACCCACACTCAACCAAATCGAGAAATGTCTGGAAATGGGTGCCCAAAAGGCCCCAACTCCATCACACTCTAGTTCATAAATCTCTACCTGTCTTTAGCTCTAAGAGCTACGAACCCTCTAGCAAAGTTTCGAGACTTAAACCATGTATCAAACCCCCAGACCCAATTTTTGTAAATCCATCCTCTCTGACATAGGTGCATTCTGAGTCCATTGCATAACCAAAGTAGACATCTAGGATGATACTGACCTCTAATCACCACCCACATCTATCACAAGCACTTCACCTCTGACCACTAACCTTCGGGATTGTCATGTTAGTATTGTGAAGGGAACACCATTACATCCTGTTTCCTATGCAACACTAATGTGCCCTTCTTCTTCTAGCAGATAAGCACCCGATTCCCATGGCAGCAGCAGCAGGCACGAGTTCTCAGGCAGGCACCAGCACTCAAATCAATTGGGATACCATGCCTGTGGAGGTTCCACTGACAGCTAGGCCGGAGGAGCTTTTGAACGTAAGAAGAATTCCCATTCCGGATCCACCAAGTGGCCTAACAGAAAGAGTAAAGGGGCATTCTCATTGGTTCAATGAGATGCCAGGGGATTTGGGAGATGCAGATCATATTTGGGAATCCAAGATGGAATGTGGAGGAGTGTGGTGGACCTTTCAGTTCTTCTCACGAGAATTTGAAGCATTGCAAAATGCAGCTCCTCTTCAGGATATTTGGCAGAAAGCGGGATTGCAAGATTACTTTAGTGCAGCCTTGCCTAGACCGGATTTTCTTAGGTGCTACTACTTGATAGCCACACTGAAGCCGACAGGGGATAAAGATCATTCAGGCACATTCTGGGTGCCCTCCCTATCAAACCAGGAGGAAATGAAGAAGTTTGAGTTGAATGTTACCTTAATCAGGGAAGCTCTTCAGATGTATGGCACCCACGTTCCCTCTGATAGAGATCCCTTGATACCAGAGTCAATGAAGAGCAACAGAATCAAGAAGTTGAAAGAAATGTGTGCCCTCACCCCTAACATCGCCATACCCCTGCGAATGTGTCTTCAACACTTCGCATTTCCAGCTCAAGACCGTTTTACCCAACCTCACAAGAAAATATGGTATGGATTATATCTAGCAGAGACAGGAAGCTTGCCAATTAAGATGCCTGTATGGATTCTGGACCAATTGTATGAAGCAGGCAAGCAGGGTGTGAGGAAGCATACGTTACATGGCTTCTGTGCGATCACCAGAATTATTTATAGATGTCTTGCATATGACGTGCCAATAGTTAGGGCCCTTAAATACTCACAACTGGAGTTTTTCAAGGGGCGGAAGTCAGGGAATCAACCGGCAAAACGAATGCGTGAATCACTCTCCCAGGTCATGATCCCTCACGAGGCCACAGCCAAAGCTCCCCCTAGAGAAGAAGCCCACGTGGCACCTTTCACGGTACATCTCCAAGGAACTCAATCAGGGGGTGTGGTACAGCCCACTCCATCCGCCCCTCCACTACCTACCGATGCCGAGTTTGCATCTATGGCCACCTTAACTGAGGATCCCAATTTCGATTTTGAAATATTCCTGCAGACGGCCCACTTATCTGATAGTGAAGGTTTTTCTGACAATGCCGATCCGGGATCATCATTCCAAGGAGAACAGACACAGGGCGAGACAAGCGGGGTACATTGGGAAGAAGAGGCACAACATCCTCATGGTCCAAGCACACAAAATCAGGAAGAAGAACGGGGGAATGAACCAGAGGAGAGTGAAGAGGAGGCCCCTGCCTACACGGCACAACTCAAACGGCTATACAAGACAATCAAGCAGGTACAGAGAAGACATAAGATGACAGAAGAGGCGAATAGAGCTCTAGTGAACCAAATGCTTCAAGCTGAGAATGTCGACTCACATTTTGTTGAATCATTGAATCTATTGGCGGAGACTTGTGGGATCGGGGAAGCATTGAGGACAATGGTCTATCAGGAGAACCCTACCTATGATCAACGAAGGATTGATACACGGCCACGATGAGGAACAATGATTCAAATGGAAGTCTCTACTGCCTTGCCTACCACAATTTCAAAGGATGTTCACATGACGAGCCCAAGTCCCACTGACGAACAAGATGTAATTACACAGGTACCATCTCCACCGTCACCTTCCATTCAACCCTCAGAACCCTTCTCCACTAGTCTTTCTGAACAACCGATATCCACCCATCATGAAACCATTGTACACACCTCTGTTTTTACATCCTTCCCTTTACCCACATCCATCACTTCCACCCAAATTTTTGAACCTCACACCGGTCATCCTGCCACCGATCAAACCATAATAGGTCACCCTTCCTATCTCCCCGCCCTTGGACAACCACTTGCCACTAGCCAGACCTTATCCCATCCTTTTCCATTCACCCACACCCAAACCCTATCCACCACTTCCCTAGTAACTGCCTCATACTCAACCCAAGTCACACAACTGTCGTTCTGGACAAACCTTGTAAATATACTCCAACAGGTCGAGAACTATAATAAAAAGTCCCTTTCCCAACCCCACTCCCCCACATTCACTGCCACCACTAACACACCACCTACCGTTCCCGTATTCACAATTCACACTCCACACACTCTCACATCCGATCCCATGGATATTTCACCATCCACAGGAGCACCCACCACCACGTCTGTTCCACCATCAACACATCTCACTTCACTCATAGGCACATCATCCACTTTTCCCTTTCCCACCTCCCGACCCTTTGCACGTTCCACCTCTACCCATGCATCCACATCATTTAGTAATGCACTAGACACCATGGTTGAAGCAGCCACTCAGCTTAAGCAAGAGTATAAGCTATTAGAAGAAAATAACACAGAGCTGTGCAATCTCTCAGCTCAACTCCAAGCACGAGTCTATGTCTTGGAACTAGGTAATACAGCACTACAACACCAGATGACTGCCCTCCAACACTCGAAGACAGAACTCGAAGCTAAGTATGCAGAGATAGGCAAAGCTATGGAGGAACAACTCAGAGAACAAATGGGCCGCAATGCGAGACTTCAACGCAACATGGCCCTACTACGTTGCCATCTAGTAGCGGCTCAAGAAGAGAACCGAAGGCTACAACAACAAAACCAGGAGAACCTAGAAGCGGCCATGGAAAACACCCGGGAGCACCTATAGACCCTGCAAAATTCCAGGCTGTCCCCTCAGAGCATATTCAACAGGTTTTAGAAGGTTATGCGACCCTTTTGGAAGCCCATGATCAGTTGGCAGACCAGATAAAGGAACTACAAGGATCCAAAGTACCGACAACACACCCACCCACACCTAAAGAGACGGTCGATGCCACTACTTCGCCAGAACCTGAACCTTCAACCAACAGTGAGGTACTTGAGCTACGACAACAGGTTGCAGAACTAAAAATCAAGTTGTTACAGTATGAACGACCTCCCTCTCCACCTGATCAAACCATAGAAGAAGAAACAGTAGTCTGATGGAGGGATCAATTTGGTATATGTGCCAACACAATATAATGTTGTAGATCTTTTCACAAAAGCCTTGGCCTCTTGAGAAGTTTTAATCTTTTCACAAAGCTTTGGGATCACTCTCTATTTTGGATTGATCTTATTCCATGTAACTTGACATTCCTTATACATAAGAACCAACCCTTTTCTTCCGCGTGCTATTTATGTGTATGGTTCAAAGGTTAGAAGAATAATTAGGAGGGATGCTCTAAAGGACCTATCATCTCTCTCTCTCTCTCTCTCTCTATATATATATATATATATATAGAGAGAGAGAGAGAGAGGATGATTGAGTTGAGTTTTTGTTCGTTATAACCATACATAATGAAGTAAAAGCAAGAACTAAAATATGAGAGGTTCGATTTTGACTACAAGAAAAATGAACAAAATTGCCATAAATATGAGTCACAAATAAGTGACGTATTCTATTTTGAGAATAAAGAGACCTTTGTTGTAGAACGATGATGTGAGGGGTGGGGTCTTTGTTGAGGTGCAACTTTTTCAATTTATGAAAATCTCTTGAAGAGAAAAGGATAAGAATAACAAAATTTCTAGAGAGTGAAAAATAAAATCACTTTTCCTATGTTATAAAGATGCTTGAAAGTAAGGTATCAATATTTTTTTTTCAGCCCTGATAAGCTGGCTACTATAGTGACAAAGAATATAAATAATATAGCAATGATCTCCTTATTATTGAGAAGACTAAAAACACAAGCAATCATACTCAAGCTACAAAAAGAGATGAAGTAAATGGAATTGAAGTAAGATGCAATGCCACTAGTCACCTCCAAGGATGCAAAGGGATATGGTTCCAATGATGTGTGCTTGCTTGAGTAGAACAAACATAATGTAGGCCAATCAAGAAGCCAACAAAATTCCAAAACTATAGAACAAGCTAGCAACAAGATCATGACCATGAGTTCCTCACCAAGGATGAGAGTGTCCAAAGTGGGTAGCTTATGTCTTTGTATGAGGGATTCCACCTCTATGTGCATGTTATTGTGTGGCCCACTTTACTCTAGTCTTTGCTTCTTATAAGCTTTCTTCCACCAAGATTTATGAATGCTTTAGGAATGCTCCTACCTTTGTTAAATTCCTTGGACACAACTTTTTCATATGGCCCATGCCATGTTATTCATGGTGACATAAGTGAGGTGTATCCTTTTCATAACTTTATTTTCTTCTTTTTGCCTTCATCCAAGAGTTGGGTAGAACTTTTTTTGGCATTTTTACCAAGTTGGCTTCCAATTCTCTTGTTAATGGGGATGCGAAACTTGTATAGGCTATAGTTTTTAATTTTTAATTGAGTTTACATGCATAGATTTTCTAATATGAGAAGGATTAAAAAAATAATAAATCCTCCGAGCATCCTAGCATATACGTACACACACACACATATATATATACATATTCTACAACTATATCCATAGCTTAGCCTAGAGAAGCAAATAGTTTAGGCTACGAAGACGACCATTTTAAAATACATATTCACGGTTTACTTACCTATGTAATCTAATAATTCATATGATCATGAAGAGATGAGTCCAAGTTGATGCAACACTTGCACCATCAAGATAACTCTAAAAATGTATGACAAGAATGTGCACATGTAGCATGGATCTTTCTTTCCCAAATTTGTAAACCTCAACTAAATTAGAAGAGAGAGAGAGAGACTCATACACCATCAAGTATCAAGGTTATAATCAACTAAATAGTATATGTATAATAGTATCAAGGTCATAATGAACTAAAATAGTATACATAATAGTATCAAGGTCACAATAAACTAAAATAGTATACATAACTGAATAGAGGATCATATTGAAGGATAAGATGCAACTAGGTTTGAAAACATGGTCTACCAATCAAGTTAGAGGTTTCCAATTGCAAAGAATATACTGAGAGTCTTTATCTTGTCAAAAGAAGAGAAGACCAAATATAATATTTTCTTAGTAGAATCAACACTCTATAGTGGAAAGTCTCTTGTATCAATCTCTCTATTTTATTTAAGAGGAAGTTTCGGCTAAAGCCTAATCTCGTAATATAGCTTGAATTGAAAGAACAAATGTACATGTGAAGGGGCATAGTACCCATGGGACCCCTTGTATCCCACAAAGTAGGGGTTAGATTACTCAAAGATGACAATTGGAAAGGAGCAAAGGCAATTGGTTTGAATATGCTTGAAGACAATACATTGGCATAGGGCCCACAATTGTCCTACCATAAGGAGGGGTTGAACCCTGGCCCTCAAATAAAGAGGCAAAAAAGAGATGGCGTTCCAAGCCCTAAGCGTTGGCACCTGGCAGTTCGGTCGGGCGACCCTGTGCCTATTCAGATGGTCCCCGGACTTTACTCCCGACAAATCGAAATCGCTTCGGTACCCTCTTTGGGTCGAGCTCCCTAACCTTCCTTACTTCTTGTACAACTTCGTGTGGGACATTGTCTATCCTATCGGCAAGCCGCTGGCTTCACGCGAAGACATTGGTGGCCTCATCTACGAAGGTGCAAGACACTCGTTCAATGCTAGGTGGCACCCCCAAATCTGTGTCGAGGCCGACCTCAGTTCGCCGCTTCCATCAATGATCAAAGTGGACATGGGCGAAGGAGATGTATCGGAGCAGGACATCAGCTACAAAAACCTTCCCAACGCGTGCTTTCGTTGTGGCCAACAAGGTCACAGGATTAAAGATTGCCCTTTCAGGCAAAAAAACAAGCGATTTCAAGAAGCCTCCAAAGCTGCTCAAGACAACATTGGCGATTTGACCCACTCGACCAAGGAAGGGGAAGGCAAGGGCCTCCTTAATCCACAAGCTGATGCTGATGGATTTATTGAAGTTAGAAGAAGAAGGAAAAGAAGCCCTAGGGCCAACGGTGAGAGAAACAACCTGCCACTTACCCCCTATAGCAATTTGTATTGCAATCTAGGAAAGGAGATCAATGAGCTTGACTACCCAGGTGGGAAGCTACTTGAGGTAGACACCTACGACAAAGCCCCAGAGATCCCTGACAATAAAGAAACCCCCCAGGAGGGCTACACTACAAGCAAAGAAGATGGTTTCACCACTAGTAACGAAGACAACATGGATAGCGAAAGTTCCATCATTGGATCGACGATCCCGGAAACGGTGCCGAGCACGGGGCCCAAGTCTCCCCAGCAAGGGGCATCCCGCAAAGGAAAACAGCCTATGGAGCTACCCTGGAAAAGCCCCCACAAGAACCGATTTCTAAGTCGGGATCAGATCCCAGCGAAAAAGAAAGATGAAGCCAAGAGAAGAAAGGACAAAGCTCCCTCCTGCAAAGAGGGATCAATACAAAAATGATTGTCATCTCCCTAAATGCTAGAGGGCTAACCGACCCCTCAAGAGTGACCATCATTGGTCAATGGCTTCGCGACATCAGCTTAAACCCAGACTTTATATGTATTCAAGAGATTAAAATTGACGGAGAAGACCTCCAGAAACGGCTCAGACAGGTCTCCTCGGCCCATGTGTGGATCCCAACGAAGCACCAGCGGGGGTCTGGAGGAACGGTTATCGGTGTTAAACAACTCTGGTTTGAAAAGCTTGAGAACTCCATTGAAGATGTAAGTCACCGTTGGATTGCTGTTTCTTTTGGTGCTCCTCTTTGTGTTACTATGGTTTCTTTGTACGCCCCTAACAGGGATTTGGAGAGACTGAACACATGGGCCTCCTTAGACTCGCTTCCCCACAACGTGCTTATATGTGGAGACTTCAACATGGTGGAGGACCCTATGGACAGATGGATGGGCAAGGGCAGGGTCATCGACAGTCGGGAGAAAGAAACGTGGGACATGACCAAACTCCACTTGGATTTGGTTGAATTCAAAGACTCGAATGGCTTTTCTTGGTCGAATCTCCAAGCGGGCGAGGACCTGAGGAAAGCTAGACTCGATAGATGCTACATCTCTCAGAGTTTTACTCATCAGTGGGGCCACCCTACCATCACGCAACGCACTGACCTCACTATCTCTGATCACTACCCGATCGTTATCACTTTTCAACCGTCCAACAAGATCCGCAAGGCTCCGTGGTTCCATGCCAACGCAACCACCTTCTCTCTCCCCTCCGTCCATCAAGAAATTGCCGATGTGTGGAAGGTGGCGTTCGCCTCTGGCTTGGCCCCAGCCAAGTGCTGGAGAAGTGCGGTCGACAAGTCTCGTAAGATCATGATCAGAACTAAGAAGATGCTCGAGACTGTGCGGCGGGCTCGTAGGGAAGCTCTTTACCACAGACTCTGGCGGCTCGAGGAGGAAGTGAACAAAGGAAAACACCAAGCCCAGAAAGGTCTCCGAAAAATCAGAGCAGTGTTGAGATACGAGGAAGAAATACAAAGGAAAAACTTGCAAATCTTCTTCAAGGAGTGGTGGGCTGGCAAAGCCGACAAACCCACCAAAGAGATGTGCCGTATCCTTAAAAGGAAACACAACAGAGAATCGATCCCCCTACTGCTAGATCCACATGGCAATGTATGCAATTCGGAAGAAGATAATTTTGGCATCATCGAAGGGCACTTCACGAGACTCCTGGGAACCTCGAACCCCCTCTCCCACCATAGAAGGGACTGTATGGCTGCCATTTCTAGGGTTTCCCCCCGGAGGATACCACCCAACCTCCACTCCCTGCTTCATGCCCCTATCTCTGAATCAGAAATCATTGAGGTCATTGATGCCCTCCGTCTCGGTAAAAGCCCGGGACCCGACGGACTCACTAACGAGTTCTTTAAATCCTTCAAGCTGGTGGTTGCCACCCCTCTTCGGATGGTTTGGCAAGAAGCGCTAAAGTTTGGTGCTCTTCCTTCTTGTCTAAATAATGGAATTATCAAGTTGATACACAAGAAGGGGGAAAAGAACATAATCGAAAACTGGCGGCCTATTACGATGCTCCAAACAGGATACAAGATCATCGCCAAAGTCATTGCCAACAGACTCTCGTGCCACCTGAGGTCTTGGCTTAGTGAGGACCAAAAAGGTTTCATCAAAGGCAGGTCTATCCTGGAAACCATTATGGATATTTGGGAAGGTATTCAATTTGCAAATGAGTCTAATCAAGATGTGGTTTTTCTCAAGATCGACTTTGACAAAGCCTACGACAGGCTAGAATGGGACTATATTCTGCAGTCGCTCCAAGATCTCGGATGTAGTCAGAAATTCACCAAGATGATCGCGACCCTTCTCGGAAACGCAACGACCCAAATTAACGTTAACGGCAAACTTTCGAAGGCGATCCATCTTAGAAGATCTATTAGACAAGGGTGCCCCCTGGCCCCCCTTCTTTTTGCCATCGCCACTGAGGGGTTGAGCAGACTCGTGGCACATCATGTGGAGGCTGGCAATATCAAAGGCCTCCGGCTACCTCACGACCACAGTCAAATCATCATGAGACTTTTTGCCGATGATATGAACGCGTTCGTTCACAATGATAATACCAGCCTGGAGACTTTCTGGAGGTGTCTTGCTACCTTTTGTGATGCCTCTGGATCCAAAATCAACCACTCTAAGACTGCCTTTAGGGCTATTATGGGACATCATCCTGGCCTTCTCATTGATCATGGCTGTCAAATCATTCCGCAGGGCCAAATCTTTCGACTTCTTGGAATCCCCTTGGGGTTTGGCGTCTCTATGGAGCAGCGATGGAACTGGGTGTTGGCCAAACTCGAAAACAAGCTTAACTATTGGAGAGGTATGCAAATCAATCTCGCTGGGCGTGCGATGGTTATCAACACGTTCCTCCTCTCTTCTACCATCTATTTCCTTTCTTGTTGGAGACCGAATGAGCAAGGCCTGTCCAAACTGAATAGTATTTGTAGAAACTTTCTTTGGACGGGCGATCATAACAGAAGAGGGGTGCCTAAAATCAAATGGGCCATCTGCACTAGCCCTAGAGATAGCGGGGGGCTTGGTATCCTGGACATTGGGTGTATGGCTAACAAACTGGCAGCCAAATGGATGATTAAGGCTTGGTGCAATAGGGAGGCCTCGTGGGCCAAGCTGATCTTCAGAAACAAGAATGAGTTGGCCCTCATGGGATTCCCGAACTGGAAGAATCTTGACATCATGACCCTGCTTTTCTCCCCGATCCCCGTCTTCCCGAAAGGCTCCAATCTCGTGTGCTCCCTTTGGAAGGGATGGAATAAAGTCAAAAGCTTCACAAGAATTAGTGAGGACTGGAAGTGGGCGGCCGGAATCAGACAAAACGACTCTATCTGGTTTCCGATACATGGCATCCAGAGTGTGGAGTCGTGGAACATTCAAAATGCCAAGAAGTTATGGAACAAAGGATTCAAAAAATGGAAACACCTCTGGAAACATGACACCAACAGCTGGATCAACTTCGAGGATATTGACCCTCGCATAAACATCTCCTACGAAGAATGGAACACTTTGCAAAGCAGATGCCTCGCATGGGATCGTCACAAGACTCGCCTTCTCATGGGACACGACACTCCGGACTCGCTTGGTCTCAAATGGCACAATGGAAATAGCCTACTCAAAATCCCGAACATCAAAGAAACGGCTGACCACCAGATCAGCCTCAACAAGAAGTGGTGCCTGTCTTGGACGCGGCTTCGGTGGGACATGAAATTCATGGGTATCTGGCACCCCCTTATAGAGATTAAGAAGTCTGTCCTCTTATGGCAAATTCTTCATCGAGGAATTTGGACCAACCATAAGGCTAGCAAACTTTGTGGGATCCCTCCTTGGTGCAAACGCTGCCACCGGGCTATCGAAGATGTCCCACACATCTTCCTTACTTGCCCCAACTCCTACAGAATCTGGCAGACGGTTGGAATGAAAATCAGACTTCAAAAACAGCTTAGTTGGAAACAAGTCCTTTTGGGAGAAGCGATCGGCTGCTCTGCGACACTCTGGAACGCCATCAGAGGAGAAGTCCTGTGGAAAATTTGGCGGGAGAGGTGTGCTCTCAACTTCGGCGATCCCCCCAGGGAGTGGTCGATTGGGAAATCACTATTCCTCCTTGGCAAAAGGGAAATCCCCCCCCTTCAGGCACCATCAAGTCCTCCTTTTGATCAACAACAAGCTCAAACACAAGTGGGCCCCGCATGAGGGTGATGAGAGGGTGATTAACCTTCTCTGTAATGCAACCTAGGATTCAATCAAGCTTCCCCTGCTTTGTGGGATTTGGGGGGTCCCGTGGGCACTAGTCCCCTTCTATTGTACCTTTGTTTCTTAATTTAATTCAAGCCCGGGAGAGTAGGCTATTGCCGAACTTCCTTTATATTAAAAATAAAGAGGCAAAACGCCCAACTAAACAACTTAACGTGTGCGGACATCAATCGTTGCATTGATAACCATACAACAACAAGTACATGTACCATCTTCAAAAATTTGCATAGATTCGTATGAACCCGTAAGTGTGAATCCGTTGTGTAACCCCCTTCACAATTTACAAATAGACTTTTAGAGAGAGACATAGGGAGATACATATGTATTTTAAAATAGAAGCGATAATCATGAGAAGAGAGAGAAGATGCAATGTATTTGTTTGGGGAAAACTAAGTGGATCTCCTTGGGCCACTTTATTTAAATACATTGATGAATTGATTCCATTCTTATCTGTTTTTTTAATTTATTTTAGTTATAGGACATCTTTGAAGCCATTTCTCTGGTTTTGTGTTGGTCAAGGATGGGTAGAGTGCTTTCAATTGAAAGAGACGTGGGATGATGGTCTAGATTTGCTAATCAGCCACAATTGTATGACACAATGGCCTATCCTAAACTTTTTGAATTGTTGACTGGACATGGGTTGTCACATCATGCCAAGAAATCAAGAAATAATAGTATAGGATAGGATTTTGGGGGCCATTGTTCAAGCATTTCATATAAATGGTTGAGATCAAGCCTCAAAGGTTGTTAGACATTGACGTATGGGCCATTGGATTTCCAAATGAAAACAAGGGTTCAGATCAAACTTCATGGCCTGTAATATATTTTTGACTCATGCCATTCACATGCGGTGCCATAGATTCCATCCAAAGGTCATGAGGGAACCCATTTCTGGTTTCCAGGTCCACAAGGAAGACTCATGCTTTTTTGATGATGTGCCACCTTCCCATCAACCCAATAGTTTTAATTGAGGTCACTCACTTTACTGCATCAAATTGGACCAAAATTAATGGCTTTGTCCATATATGGGATAACTTTGGCACCAGGGAAAACACACAATCACTTATTTTAAAGTAAGGTAGGGTTTAAATATCCCTTGCTTCTTGTCTTGTCATTTTTACTCTTCTTGGTTTAGAGTTTCATTTTGATTACTAATCTTTTTTCCTCCAAATAAGATGAGCCACCCTTATTAAGCTTTCTTAGCATGAATAATTGTGAGTTTGCATCTTTTCATTCATTCATTGTGTTGATTATAGAATACATTTACAGCTCAGGTTCTATCACACCATATCTGGTTAAAGAAAACCTATATCCTATTAAAGAAAGCCTATATGGTAAACGTGGTATTTTTTTTTTCAAATGGAGGTTCAGCCAAGGCCTCCTTCTCCAGGCTTTAACTTTGAAGTTGCAACTATACAAGGAAGGGCGTAGTACCCATGGGACCCCCCTTATCCCACAAGAACAGGGGTTTACATAGCTGGGTTAAACTGTGGTCATATCTATCGCGGGGCAGGACAAACAATGGCACATCAGCCACAAGGTACAACTTTCCAAGTTAAACATGTCCCTTACATGGTGCTGGTGGGGATTGAACCCTCACCCCCGCCCCAAGAGGCGAGAATCCCAACCACCCAGACAAGTGGCTTGGGACAAAACTTGATATTTGATTATCCATTTGCCTTTAGGTGTTAATACAAAGTAAAACTTTAGCACCTAACTGGTAACCTTTAGCCAATCAAGGGACATCTCATTGTACAATCTTCCATATCATTTATCTTGAAATCTTACCTCCAAGGGAGTTCTAGGGGCATCTGAAGATACATGTGGAGTTAAGCAAACATCACATTAGAGTATTTATATGTATAGGTGTCCCATACATGCAAGGAGAGGGACTAGTGACTACTCATGAGAGGAGATAACACTTTCTAACTCGTTTCTTCATGAGAATACGAAGATCAATCAACCTCTTTCCATATTGTGAACATATATATATTGTGAACATATATATGATGTGAAACAATTATGAATCCTTCACTTTTTTTTTGTGGGAGCTCTCTTGGTGTGCTCTCTTTAGATAATCATGCACACAATTCTGTATTTCATGGGATTTTTTTTAATCATGGAAAGGGAGTTCATTGAGGAAAGGAACATGTCATGCTCCATAAAAGAGAAGAGTACAAAAATTCCACTTCAATAATAGAGAATTGCTAAGCTCCAATTCAACGCATCATTGAGATGTGATGCTTGCTTAATAAAAGGCCTAATTAAAAAGAAAAAGGATAAAAAATCTACTTCAATAATTGTGGGAGTTAATGAGCTCCAACTCAAGGCATCTCTCATTGAGATGTGATGCTTGCTCAATACTAAACGTAATGGAAAAGAAAAGTGTTGAAGGTATGCATTGCTTTGCTTGGTTTTGTTGATCATCACCAACTTTGAGGATTAAGGTACTGATCCATGGACATGGACCCTTGTGTTGTCTTTTGCCATGATGAGGAGCACTTTCATAATCAAATGGAATTACCATGACTTGCTCCACCATATAGCATTTTGAATGAGGGAGAGGGGAGTTGGCATGTTTTTAAAGGAAGTTCGATCATTGAGATCTACTCTTTCGGACTAACTTGAATTAATTTGAAAATACAATGAAAATTGAACATAATAACCATGAGACCTCTTGAATTTCACAAACAAACAGATTGGATACCTAACAATTATTAGGATAAAGAGCCCAAACACCATTAAGGTAAATATTAAAAAAGGACAACCCTAAAATCAAACAAGATAACTTAATTAAGGTGGATAGTCCAAGGAGGCAATGATTCTTGAAGAAGTTTTATTAAAGAGGAAGTTTGGCTAAAGCCTACAATTTGTTGCTTGAATTAATGAAAAGAACAACTATATAAGTGAAGAGGGCATAATACCCATGGGACCACCCTACCCCATAAAACAAGGGTGATACGAGAAACAAGCTTGGAAGCAACACAATGAGAAGACACTCGAATGCTTTACGTTGGTTTAAATTTTGGCCTCTGACTTATAAAATGTATGGTTGCAATCAAAAGATTTGAACCCTCGCCCCCGCCTCAAATGCTATATAAAAAAAAATTGATTTTAACATCCCACTACCTAAATCATAAATGAAGAGAGATGTGCACTTGGGCAATCCGTGAAGGTTGTCTACATCCTGTTGTTCTAGTGGTTGAGTCTTTGGTCTCTTGAGGCAGAGGTCCAAAGTTTAATCCTCAGGTTGGACATATAATGGATTTGACTTGTCTAAATCAGTTGAAACCAGTTACAATGTTGACAAACCCCTCTTTTGTGAGATACTAGAGTTCTGTGGATACTATGCCCATTCACTTGTACAATTGTTCTTTCAAAAGTTAAAACTCTAGAAAATAGATGCTTTTCAAACCTCCATTTAAAAATTTTTTTGCAAAGGTTCAACACCCCAAGTTCCCAAGTTTGAGAGGCAAAGTACAGAAAGGATGGAACAGAAGAATTTTTGCATCTGTTCTCCAACTTCCCAGTGCCCACAGCTCGTCCTCGTTGCTTCCGAATCACAGCCTACAGCGCAAAGCCCTATTTTGAGGGGAGTGGGAGCTTTTGTCTAAAGTGACAAAAGAGTGACAGGCAGATACACAGCTGAGAATAGCTGGCAGCACGAGGACCAACTCTCTCTCTCTCTCGCTAACACACACACATGACACACCTGTCTTATTCTCTCTCTTTTCTCTGTGCTTGAGTCGCGCCGCAATATCCTTCTATCACCTGTGTGCTACTCATCCTAACCGGTCTTTTATTCCTCTGCGTACCGCTCCTCCTCCCCACACTTTTAGTTCTGCATCCTCCCCAATCCTGGCTATTCGCCTGCTCCGATTGCGTGAGTCCTCGTAATACGCTCACGCTTCTGCAGCGCTAAACCAGTTCTCGTATCCATCTTTTCAAATGGCCTCTCCTGCGCCCCCGCAGGAAAACACCCCAGTTGCGCCCACGCAGGAAGACATCCCAACTACTCCTTCCGTTCCAGCGGAGGTGACGCCTACCCTGCCCGCTGCGGCTGAGGATATCGTCAAGTCGATCTCCTTAGACGCCTCAGTTGTGGAGGAATCTGCAGTCCTCACTGTGGAAGACGCATCTGACTGCCCTCCCCCTCCCTCCGATTCAGGCCCCGAACCACAACCAGAGGACCGCGCCGAGCCGCCTCCGGAGGCGGAGGCCGAGGAGGCTGCTGTCGAGGAGAGTTTCTATATCAAGGATCTCAAACCAGCTGAGAAGAAGGCTCTTTTGCAGCTTAAAGCTAAAATCAAAGCTTCTATCGAGGACAATTCGTTTCTAGATATTTCAAAGCCCGTGAAGCCGAAATCAGAAGAGAGTCCACGTCCAGATGACAATAAAGAACATGAAGAAAAAGTGAATCAAACAGAGGGGGAAGCCGGGAGCCATGACCAGGAGCCTCAGCCCACGATTTCTGCTGCCGAGGATTCAGCCTCCAGAGATGTGCAAGTTGATTCAGAGAAAACTGATGAAACATCGGCTAAAGATATTAAGCCGGAGGTGGCCACTGAAGAAGCGAAACCAGCGCTCATAGATGTGCAGGAGGATACGGCTATCAAAGAGGGTGCCGAAGTATGCAGTAGGGACGTAGCTGTCGAGTCGTTACCTGTAATTGAAGAACAATCAGCTCAGGAGACGCCTGTCGAGGAACCTCCTTTGGAGGACTTGGCCCTCTGGGGCATTCCTCTTCTCCACTCCAAAGGTGATGAGAAGACGGATGTTTTGCTGCTAAAATTTCTTCGCGCTCGCGACCTGAAGGTTGACAGGGCCTTAAACATGCTTCAAGAAACCATCACATGGCGCAAAGAGTTCAACGCAGATGTCCTTGCCGAAGAAGAAGCGCCAGTTGAGTTTGAGGACTCCTTCATTCATGGGGTGGACCGTGAAGGTCATCCTGTTTTTTATAACAGAGAATTTAGCAGCAAGAAGGGTGTTGATGATGAAGCCCAACTGAAGAGGAGAATACAGGTTTTAGAGAAGGGCATTCAAAAGCTCGATTTCTCACCGACAGGAGTGCACTCAATGCTGCAAGTGATGGACTTTGCAGGTCATTCTCCTTCATTTCTCAGTCGGGGATTAAAATTGAAGATCCTTGATCTGCTGCAGGATAATTATCCAGAGCTAGTGGCCAAGCAGGTGATGAAAACACACGCGAAGTTTTTGTTTATGTAATTCCTGTTCTGTCAAATGTTTGAGTTCTCAATTCGCACATGCTGACCTTGTGAATCGTGTTCAGATTTACATGAATGTTCCATGGTATGTGCCACCGATGCTCTCTCTTTTCAATAGAAGGACAAGAAGCAAGGTTGTGATTGCCAAGCCAGGGAGAGTCACAGAGACATTGTTTAAGTAAGCTGCTCACGTGCTTGATCTTATACAGTAGTGAATCAATTGCTTATGCATCTTGCTATTTCTTTCAGGTATATTACGCCAGACCAAGTGCCTGTGCAATATGGTGGGCTTAGCAGGCTGAATGATGTCGAATTCGCAGGCATCGAGGCCCCTGTAACCCAAATAATTTTGAAGGCAGGAGAGAAACGATCGATTGAATTGCCAGTTGAGAAGGTATGTTTGTACATAGTTAATGATTTAGCATTTTTTTTCTTGATTTCAAATGTTGTCTTTAAAATCATAGTTCAAACTAGAGGTTTTGAAACACCTTTTTTGTTTGTGTTTGAAAGGTTCCAAACATGATACTAGAAAGTGTGATTTTTACCCTTCTGTTGAGATTATTGTTTGCATGTGGACATCTATACACACATGTACAAGAATACAGAATAAATATAAGTATACCTATATGCATGTACATATGCATGCTTGAAGTAATGCTGCATCCTTAAGACTTTATTGCATTTCTATGATCAATTTAAAGAATTGCAGCCTTTTGGATGACTGTGATTGAGATTTATTTAATGCATCATGATTAAGGAATCCTTATTTTGCTAAAAGATCATGATTTTTGAAACTATCCTCAAAATTCATTACAAGAGTCTTTCCTTATCATGTTGTCTTTTGGGTCAGATGTTTGTGCACCACATGTCTAACCAGGTGGTGTGATAGGCAGAAGCCGGTGTGCATGTGTGACATTGATTTTCAGTTCATTCACCTCCACAGTTCTTGCTATTTTGTGGATATTCGTGACATGTAGATTTGTTCTGAAAAGCTTCTCAAATTCGCTTGATGTGTGTGCGTGTGTGTGTTTTCTTGAGGTACTATTAACTTCATTGTTATTTGTTATGATCTGTTTTGATGTTTTGATGGTATATTTTGTGCAGGTTGGCAGAGTGGTATGGGATATTGCAGTTGTTGGTTGGGATGTGCTCTACTCTGAAGAGTTTGTGCCTGATGAAGGCTATACAAAGATTGTCCGCAAGGTGGGAAAAGTGGCTCCCAATGAGGAGCCATGCCGCAACTCATATGTCACTGATGAGCTAGGAAAGGTGATCCTCACCATTGACAATACGGCATCTCGAAAAAGGAGGGCGATAGCATACAGATACACAGTTCATGCCCCCTAAGGACCATTAGTCTCTCTGATTTTAAACCAGAATATGTGGATATCGCCACTTGGGCTTCTTATTAGCTAGTAGTTAGGTCTCTAATTCTTTTTGATTGCTAATAATGTTAAGTAGCGCCCAAAGTTTTCTTGCATCAATAGGTCTAAGTGAATTCTTTATATACCTGCTATGGCTTCTGCTTAGTATGCCCCTTGTTTTGGGACATCACAATGTATAATAATGACAGCTTATACACATTTATATAGTTTATTCTTTATCCATGCAGTGATGTGGTGTCTTGGGAGGGAGCTTTTTGGGTTCATCTTCGTAATGTAAGCCAAAAGGCATCATTTATAATATTATAAGAGCGTTGAATTTGTGGGATTACCATGGTTTATCTGCTTCATGGCGCTGACTCTTATTCTTAATAATTTTTGCATAAAATCCAATCTGCATTAGTTTATAGCAAGGTAACATAGTTTCTGGATGTTCTCTTCATCCCCTGGATGCGGTACCAGACAAGTTCCATTCTAGTATTTTCCTTTGTGACACAGTTTTATCTAAACATTGGATTAATGTTACAGAGTTTATTTCTAATTCTAAGTGATGCTAACATCCTTTTCGAAAGATAGAATGCTGTTTTGCATGCAAAATATGGAGTTTCTTCAAACCCAAATCCTCCCAAAGTAAAATCTACCATTGTATTGTTGAGCATCTGATTGGTCTCTCAAATAAGGCTGAAGTCCATGAGATAGGGGTTATAGGTGTCATTTGTTGATGTCTTAGTGGCTCAATCCTTGGAGAAAAGGTTGCCATAACCTTTAGCCCCTTAGGTTCTTGCCACTGAGCCTTTCTAATCTTTTACTTCTTTATTCCTTTGCACATCTTTGTGTATTCCATGGTGAATTGTTAGGCAGTGTGAATGGCAAGTTTTCTTTCTCTTAACAAAAAAGGAATGGATGTCAAAAATCATGAAACTGGAGCTTCCACATTAATGCTTTTTAGCTAAGGCCAAGTTAATAACAGTTTCTTTGGTTCTCTGGCAATGGCTGGAACTTTTAATACCTGTTGAGATTATCATGGATGGTTATCTCATGTTGGAATGTGGGATCTTAGTGATAAACTACTTTTAAGTTCCAGTAATATCCCTCTTTTAGAACTGGTTGGTTCATTTTTGAGCAGTCTCTCTAACTCTTGGTTGACCACCTCCAAATTGTGTGGATAGTGCCTCTCTCATGTCACAGGTGTCTGTACCATCTACATCAACTGAACTCCTCTTGTTCCTAATACCTGTTGAGATTATCATGGATGGTTCTCTCATGATGGAATGTGGCTATCTTAGTGATAAACTACTTTTAAGTTCCAGTAATATCCCTCTTTTAGAACTGGTTGGTTCATTTTTGAGCAGTCTCTCTAACTCTTGGTTGACCACCTCCAAATTGGGTGGATAGTGCCTCTCTCATGTCACAGGTGTCTGTACCATCTACATCAACTGAACTCCTCTTGTTGCTCATGTCAAGACAAAAGCAACAGATGTTCCACATGCCCCTTTTGCATTGGTTTCTGTAGAAAAGAGCGACTCTAGAGTGGTCTCCCTTCATGCGTTGTATCTGGCTTCCTTAGAGGCTTCATCTAAGTTCTCTGAGATACACTGCAACAATTTTATATATGATTCTTACTATGATCCAATGTTTTCATTCCTCGTTTGGTGGGCATTTTCCGTTTGCTCTTGAAGTTTTTGATAGCTTGTGAGGAGCCATGCTAGGTGTGTTATGAAAGAAGAATGTTACCGACTATTTCTTAATAATCATTAGCTTATAGAAAACACTTTGTCTTGATGGCATTTTCAAGAAGCCTAAAGAATGGCCTCCCCTTCATAACTTCACATGATTGGTTCCAATCCTTCTTTTTTTTTTTTCAAAATTTACCGGTACCCTTAGCAATCTGATCCTTGTTTTCTCATGGTTGATTTCAAAGTGGAAAGCTATACAAATTTTGATGACATGTGGTCCTTTTCTTAATGAATTAAAAAATGAGTTTTATAAGAAGAGTACATTGATTTCTCCTATACATTCTATCCTTTGTTTGTTTGTTTGGCCACAATCTAGGTGCCTTCAGTTTTTTTTGTTTGTTTTGTTTTTACAATTATTTCTATTGCTAGGAATGTATGTTTGTAATCCTTCGCTCTAATCACTTCCTATTGCAATGCTTCGATCCATGAGAAATGTCATCCCCTTCATAATGGTCAAGTATCCAATCTTTTCCTCTAAATACTCGAAATGTGTGGGATAAGAACAAATAGCAGACATCATCTCATACAAACTCATAATTGACACCATACTTCATTGTTCTCCTTCTATCTTTGACTTTGTTTTTATTGTATGAAAGAAAAATGGATAAGGATCTTTTTTAATTTCATAAAATTAGTACATTCAATTTTCAGTTTTGTTTATTGTTTTGAATCTTTTCACCATTTGTGTCTAAGTGAAAAGGCAAATCCACAATTGGACACTTTTGTACATACATATAACATGTAATGACTTGATCAGCCATGAAAATTGTATATTGATCGCAACATGTGAAACTTTTGTTGGAATCATTGGAATCTGCAATTGAAGACTTCATTGGTGCAGGACTATAGAGGAACACTCTTTATTGGTGCAGGAATATAAAGGAAAACTTTTTTTCAGGTTAGCCATTCTAGTATTGTTACCTCTAAGATTGCTTAACTGACAATTTCATCACTAAGATACTCTCTCTTGGTGATGTAGAAGACAAAAAAAGACATGACTTGGCTTTATTCCTTGCATTTTGAAAGCTTTCATATGGCCACTTATTTCAGTGTGAGAGTTTGCCCAATGTAGATTCTTCATACATGTTTGGAACACTTCTTTAGGAGTTTGACATTCTTTTGTCATAGTTGATTTGAAGCTTTTGGATCATAACTTTGAGATCTTCCATGATCAATATTACCATTCTTTTTCGATATTCAAATTTGAGTTGTGGTAGGAGTAGCTACCATGTATGGAAAGTACTCTTATGAAAGAGCAATAAAAGTTATCTATATATCACACTTTTGACATATTTCTTGACTGAATTTCAACGAGAGAAGGCTACTGCTATTTAGCATTGCACTTGCTATTCCCACACATGGTTGTTGGAATCTAGTGCTTCATTTGATATGACACCATGTAAAGAATGGTTCCCCAATTATGAAACATAGCCTCTAGGAACGATTAGATCTAGATGTTCTTACCACTATGTAGTTGGGAGTGAAGATGTTTGTTGCATGTCTAGAAATTCTAAGCATAAATCTGACTAGAAAGACCATAGGGGTAAGAGAGATCATGCATCCACTCAACCAACTCCACCCATCTATATACCGCATGCCCTTGGGTCTGACCAACATGATCTCCACTCAACCAACTCCACCCATCTATATACCGCATGCCCTTGGGTCTGACCAAGTGTCCAGCCACGTGTACCTCATGTGGACACTTCCAAATGGTGATCACATGCCTTCTAATTTCCCAAGGTCTATCACATGTCTTCTAAATCAAATGAGGATTCTTCTCTCAACTACACCCCAAGGTGGTGCTTAGAGAAGCTTCTCCACGGCTAAATTCTTACACCTTAGGATTAATAAAGCCTAAGGTTCACAATCATTCACTTGGGAGCTCATATGAATAGATACCCCGAGGGTTAAAACCAAGAGTTCAGCCCAAACATTTAAGCATGTGCCAAGGGTAAATCAAAGGCTATACTAAGACAAATATACATCATATTCTAACCTTTAGAATTTAATATTTGGCTTTCTGTACCCATGAATTACACAACATTCTTTCCCCCTTAAAGCATTTTCGTCCTCAAAAATGAGTAGAAGCATCATATGACATTTCTTAAAACATAATGTCTCAAGCATTCTGAGGAATATATAATATACCCAATTTTCGAAGTTCATTTTCTTAAATTGGATCCTTATATCGATTAGCTTTGATTTTCCCTAGATTGTCCCTTGGAATGTTTCCTTGTTCTTTGAGAACAATACTTCTTGGAAACCTTTGATCATCAGGACTGTATAGATCCAAAGAATTCAGTTATGAGTTTAGGAGATCGTTCTCCTAGGTCTCTCTCCAAATTCTTTGTTTGTCTTAGCTTTGCAAGCTCTTCCAAAGAGAATCAATACTAACTATCTTGAACCAACTTTGGTTTATTGCCAAGTTAGTTACGTATACTAATCTCAAATGTCACCAAAGTTTTGCAAAGAGGAATAAATCTTTTCTTATTTTACCAATTCCTTCAAATCCTCAAACTAATGGACAAACAATACTTTACAAGCCATCAAAATCCCTTCTTGCTATATCTTCTATCTCATGAATGACTTTAAATTATTCAAGTTTTCATTTGGTTCACAAGTCTTGCAAGAAAAGATACCTCTTTCTAGGCATCATATATGAGATCCCATTAGGAAATTAGTGAACATTTTTGAATCACTTATTCTCATCATCCAAAAGGTCAAAGAATGATATTTTATCATTTAAGAGTTGAATAGGCTTGACTTTAAGCAAGCTCCTCACTTGGGGAGTTTATCTCATAAAACTCCCTAAAGTTTTTATCCTCATCTTTTCCATATCTACTTCATAACCTAAAGTTGGCTCTTCACTCTATTGAAAAGAATGCATCTTAGTAAGAAGATAAAAGATAGCCTTTTTCTAAGGTGAATTTCAACTTTATTTCATTTACCTTCTTGTAAATACAACCAACTGTATTTATATGGTTCAATTAGGTAAATCTCTTTACATCTTTATGAACATAAGACCTTACTCTATGTTTTCTTGTCTTTAAGGCATACTTTGATGTTTCCTATTGGATCTTTGGTCTATTTCCTCTCTGGCCATCAGAGAAAATTCTCAACGCAAGTCAGTTCACATTGTCCCATACTAGTGAGTTTTTCTCTTAATCCGTAAGACTATGTTCTTAATGTTTTTAGCTTCTTTGTCCTTTCAATGTTCTTTGATCATTTCCTATGATCATTAATTCCATCTTGGAATTCCTTGGAATCACATTTATGAGAGAAAAGACTAAGAATTCTAAATCTCATGCCAACGAATCTTATTTCTCAAAGATTTCTTTGGTCGATCTTTAAACTTTCCTTGGCATGATTTATCAAACCATTAAAGGGTTGATCCCTTTGACTAGTTTGAGACATTTGGCTTTCCCACAATTCCTCTAGTCAAGTTAACCGGAAATAAAACTAAGTCTTTTCTCCTTTAGATACCTTCTTCGTCCTTAGTTTTCTACCCATGGGATTTTTTGGGGATCTTTAACTCATACCTTCATGAGTTTGCATCTTGCTTAAGTCTTTAACATCCTATTGATGTTCGTAGAACCTTTCAATTGTTCTAATTCAAGGGATCAACAATTGTATGTTATCCTTTTAACCTAAGCAAGTTATCCTTCTTACCCATCATGCTTAAGTACCTTACAATGGATATGCTTCAACTCTTAGACTAGCTTTATACTTTGGTTAATACCACATTGGAACTACTTCATGAGTTCCATCCCCTTGCATATGAGGTTGTTACTTTTTTTGAGTTTACGTCTCAAACACACTTCAATACTTGATATCAAATGTACCATAACTTTGACTACACAATCAAGGAATGCATCTTTTTGCTTCAAAAATATCATATTAATGATACATTTGTTCCCCCCTTTAAAGAGTTTTCGTCCTTGAAAATTGTAAACTTCTAGAAAATTGATGATTCTCCAATTTCCTAAACCCAATCGGAGTTACTAATACTCATTTTTTTTTCTTTCAAGTTGATTGAACAATTCATTGGATATCCTCAAGCTTCCATTATCATTAAATTTGGCATCCTATACCATTGAATCCACTTTAGTGATAGTGTAAACCTAGATGTCCCACACCATCCGGTTTACACTCTTGCCTTAGTGTAGATAAATTTAGCTCGTACTATGGGATTACGTATCTAGAAAGCTTTTATCTTATTCTAATCAAGTACAATCAACATGCCTATAAGTTATATCCTTATCAAGTTCTGATTTATTCTTGAAAATACTTTGAGCTTTCTTTGAACTATTTCTTTTTTTAGATACAATCAAAGGCATCTATGTTGATAATAGACCTAGTATTCTCTTACTAGATATTATTTGTTGACATAACCAGACATCTATTTCAAAGGATATAGTCATGTGTCTATCATGTCATGATGGTCATGTTCTTAATGAGATGGATATATCTTTAAATAGATACATTTCTTCTTATTCATAGAGCATATTTTAAAGTAGTGGTATTTAGAGTTTTGTTCAACCCCTAACTATTTCTCTTCTTTAAATATGCATTAATGAGCTTATAACCCTTTTACTCCGGAAGCAATTTTCTTTCTAATCTCCAAATGGACCATCCTTCTTGTAAAAAAAAAGAGAATCTTACTGGGCAAGAAATACCTCTTTTTCAAAAGGGTGGTGGTTCAACCATTTCTTGCCTTAGATTGTCACTTTATGACACTCTTCCCCCATTCATGTGATCATTGTCCTCAATGATCAGTTCATTGAAGTTCATAAGACCTTTGAACTTCATGACATCTTTCATGATTATGAAAGGTTATCCCATTACTCTGGGTTTTTCAAATAAGCTTTAGTTTCTCTCTTGGATGTCTTTCAATCCAATTTCTTGTTTCCACCAACTTATGGCTAATAATAAGAGAAACATTGCTTGACTTGTATTTAAGTCCTTGGCATTACTGATTAGACATGCCATGGGTTTTATGGAGCTTGAGGGTCCATAAATAGGACTCAAAGCTTAAGGTTTCTCTATCTGTGTTAATTTTTTTTTGCCTTTTGGACTAAGCCAACATATGAAAAGCATAAAAGGATAATGCTCATTTGTCCCTATACCATTAAACTTTTATGCTTTTGACTTCATACTCACAAGTCATTCCCTATCTTGACCTCAAGCTTAATTAACATAATCTCTCTCTGATTCCATAAACCCATGCATACAAAATGCCATTCATTAATATAATTATGTATTCCAAAAGCATATACATATTTTCTTGAAGATGTTTAGCATGCATAATGTCCAAAGGTTGAACCCATCCTTTGATATGCAGAAATAGAACTCCATTTTATTCAATAGAACTCTCTTAATTTGCATTTTATGTTTGTGCCATGCTATAATGAACATTCATGTTTTCCTTGGTTCGTTGGTCCTTTATACGAGCATCTCTTCCTAGAAGAATTGTAGAACTTAGATGAAGAGACATGTGACTCAAAAGATTTAATGAGGGTGGTTCTTATATGTAGAGATTAGAGGCAAAAATTCTTGAAAATCGGGTGGGTTCTAAGGATGAGGTGACTAATCCCATATACAACACTCAAACATGCACTTTTAGGATATATAAAGCAAGCTCGCCTCTCTTCATTGTCATCGAGAACGAGTAGCTGAATGGTGCCTCTACTCGCCTCTTTCACACGTCAAGTTGTATACATTGTGACCGTCGGTGGTTTGAACAGACATGCTACATACTTGGGGGCTTCTCCCCATTCTAGGGGGAGGTCACACACTTCATAATTTTTCTATAGTGTAAAGCCTCTACTTCAAAGACTCTTGGCACCTAGATCTCATGCGTGTATAGTCTAATAGCTCACATATTTGATCAACATGAATCTCAAGAGAAATATGCAAGAGAGACTGGCTCTAAATGGAAATGTTGTATGTCTAAAAATTATAAACATAAATCTAACTAGAAAGACAACGGGGGTAAGAGAGAGCATGTATTAACCCAACTAACTCCACCCATATATATACCTCTAGTAGAAGGGGGTGCATGTCCTTGGGTTTGGCCAAGTGTCTAGCCAAGTGTCCCTCAAGTGGACGCTTTCCCAAGGGTGATCACATGCTTTCTAATTTTCCAAGGTCTATCACATGCCTTCTAAATCAAATGAGGATTTGTATCTCACATACACCAAAAGGTGGCACTTAGAGAAGCTTCTCTCAAGACTAAGTTTTCGACACCTTAGGATAAACCAAGCCTAAGGTTTATAACCATTCAATTGGGAGCTCATATGAATAAATACCCCAAAGGTTGAAACCAAGGGTTCAACCCAAAGGTTCCAACATATTTCAAGGGTAAATCAAGGGCTATACTAAGGCACATATTCATCATATTTGAACCTTTAGAATCCATATATTTTTCCTCCTGTACCCCTGAATATACAACAACATCCCTACCCAATTCGAGAATTGATCAAAGTTCTTTATGCATAATGTGTTCCATGTACTTCAAATTTCTCATAACTTGATAGCAGTTGGTTAACTTGGTAACTTGGATTATAAGGTCATTTTCTATGGTGAGACCTTTCATATATCAAATGAGATTATGGTTATTGTTGAGGGAAGCGAGATTGGATCTCTCTAACCTATGTTTGTACACTAGAAATAACATTTGTAAGCTGCCACTATGAAACTTATGAATGCTATATGGAATGAATGTTTGGGCCATATGTCTAATAATTGGAATGAAAAATTCTCTCTTTTTATTATTTTCTTGTGTTTTACTTTTCAAAACTTTTATTTCATGAACCTATTGAATGTGGTAAACAAATTAGCAATGTGCACAGAATGCACCAATTCCAATTAGCTATGAGATCTTTTTCATGTGAATGTGTGTAGTCATATGCCCATTAGATGACTAGGTGGGGATCTTTATTGTTTCACTTTCATTGATGATGCTATGAAGTAATTTCACGTATTTCCTATCAAGTTAAAGAATGCGGGTTTTCACACATTCTAGAGAGGGCTTGTTGTAGTACATATCTAGATAAGTTTGTAGAAGAAGCTCATCACACATCAACTTGAGGTCATCAGCCTCATGCAATCTCAAAAAATATTATCTATGCTCAAAGATGAAGGTTTATATTGGTAATCAAAATGTGTAAAGAGGTAAAAGATCAATGAATCAAATGATCCATAAGCGGTTTCCCATAAATGGTTTCTCAAGGGTTAGCTCAATGATAACTAGGCTTCGAAGTTCTCAAATTGCTCAAGGCACTCAAACTCTCAAATCTAGGGAAGAAACTAACAAATGAATGTACTCCTTTTATAGGAAAAAATGACCCTTTGATCCATGCTTGATTTAAATGGACCAATAATATTCCTTTATTTTTCCTTTAGAAACAAACACAAGTATGCTTTCTATGTGATCTTTTATATAAGCTTTGCAAGGTCAAAAAGTATCCAAATTTTCATTTTGTCACATGATGGATGTACACCCTCTTGGGTGAGGTGGTACAGATGCCACATGGCATCACCACAGGCATTATGCCCGGTTTGTAGAAGAGGGAGTGAGAGAAGAGGGATTTTGGTCTCGCTCAAGCAAAAAAGCTCTGGCATGGACGGGCGGTAGAGACAAAGTTTACTTTGCGTGTGTGACGATAACAACGTACGACAATAAAAAAGAGTTTGGATCTAACACTAGTATCAAAGCTATTAATGATCCACAATCAGGGCATGCATAAGATGGGGATTGAACACACACTATGCCTTTAGGAGACAAACAACTTATCCAATATGCCCCATCGATGAGTTGGTACAAAGATGCATCACAAATTAGTATAGTATTGTTCTTGGTGCAGATATAATGGATGAAATTCTACTTGGGTGAAGATTTGTGAGTTAGGAAGAGAGATGGTGAGGAACCCTGTCACTCTAGCACAATGGAAAGTACCAATGTGAGGAGTTTCACCTCGTAATTGTGAACCCACGGAGAGGTTAGGACGATATGAAGATCAAGAGCAAATGGTGTGTATGAAGAACATGGTGAGAAATGCAAGAGCATACACACACACACACACACACACAAGGAAAGTTGTGATGGAGATCAATGGAAGGCAAGAGAAAGACTCATAATCATATTCATCCTCATCTAGTTACAATAGTCCTTCTAGCTCTAGCTCATAGGTTCAATCATAAACTAACAACAACCTCAAAATGAGCTCTCTAGCTCTATTTATAGTTTTTGCCTAGTTTTGATCGGTTTCACATATAGTGACTGGCATATTTAAAAAATAGGTTCTACCTCCAATTTGAACTATCTAACAACTTCCAAAAATTACAAAAATTGGTGGGAGCATTCTACCTAGACTCCTCAAGCTTGAGGTCTCCTCGGCTTGCACAAAATGGAGTCGCATCCGCAATATTTGGGTGTATATACATATAATACATTGGTTTAGTGATAAAAATCATTGTTGTCATGATGAAATCTTTTGAGTAATTTTAAGTGCTTCCTCTTCTTTATGAC
The DNA here is from genome assembly GCA_020310875.1 of Ceratopteris richardii. NCBI lineage: Eukaryota > Viridiplantae > Streptophyta > Polypodiopsida > Polypodiales > Pteridaceae > Ceratopteris > Ceratopteris richardii. The sequence goes on from CM035442.1 coordinate 80,837,046, forward strand.
GAGAACTAGTATTCGACCCGTTGCCTTGAACACTCACTTCCTCCTCGTTTCTGTCGTCCCTGACAGAACCTGATTTAGCATGAGTAATGTAGTTTGTGAGTAGGTCTGTTGCCAAGGTGTGTTTGGTGATGCGAAGTCCCCTGATAAGATCACGTTCAAGTTTTTCCCAATCAATGGGCTTGGGTTCTTCTAGAGGTGGGTGCATATAATGTTTTAAATACATAATTCGTTTGCAGGCAAACAAGTGTAGCAAATGCATTGGACGACTGATAAACACTTCTGAGTGATATTCCCAGAAGCCGATGGTGAACATTTCTTCAAATGTCTGCTTGTAGCAGGCGGGCATATATTCCAATCTATAGTGTCAAGCATATCATACCTTGAGAGACGGTGTCGTGCTCATGTCGTAAACGAGGTCCAAGTTCCCATATTCAAAGCCTGGTGTATTTACGGTGGGAGCCTTGATGCGTCGAAAGGTCTTGAATACAATCTGAATCATATAAAAAATCTTTACCGTCATTTGAGTGGCGATATCTATCATTTGGTGTAAACAAGGCAACCAATGATGAATGGTGGCCATCGTATAGTCGACGATCGGAGTATTATTCGTTGGAGGCACGAGATAGGGATAATTAAGCCAATCATTGCATTGACGATTATTATGGACTTTAATAGCAAATGCCTTCCAAGTACATCTATGCAGATCTGGTCCATAACACGGTTTGTACTTCAAGTGTGTCAGAGTGTGCATCCATGTGTGCATCATTTTTGACTATATTTGTAGTAGGTCTGCGCGCTAGGTGGGTTGATAGATGTGGCCTCGCTCTGCTTCTGGTGGAATATCCTTGGGCTCAAATTGCATACCATGCATGGGGCGCTTCTTAGTCTCTTTCTCCACTTGAAAATTATATTCCTCTAACAAAAGGAAATATGGCTTATACTGTAATCTCCCTATTCTACTATTGCACACGTTGATTTTCCTTCTTTGCTGCATTAAGGTGTCGGCAAAGAAGCACCATATTGCATGACAGTTGGGCGTTGCACATCAAATGAACGTAAAATTGTGATTCAACTTCCTTCACACGTTCCTGTATCTGAGCTTCAAGATTTTGTTGCTGAGTCTGATATTCGATCTCGAAGTTGTGATATTTTTGGTTAAGGTCCTCATTCTGCAGTGTGAGGGCATCTAAATGTACCTGTAGATCTTGTGTAATCCATTGTAGGGCGGAATGTTGTTGCCCGAGTGATGAATATTCAACATTAATTTGTTGCATACACCGTATCATTTGCTGGAGAGCCGCATCAACAGTGGATGATGAAGAAGATGCAAGGGTGGGGAATGTGACATGCGGGGTGGTGTGTAATGCACTGGGAGTGGGAGTAGGGGTAGGGATAGTGGATGCAGTGACGAGTGATGGGAGTGACGTGTGAATAGGTGACGTGTGAGATTTAGTACGTGGTGTGGTGGATGCATGTAATTGTGCATTTGGTGAAGCGGTGGGTGAGATGTCCATGTCACTAGTGGAACTTTCAGTGATTGCCACATGAAAGAGTGATGTCGGTGCTCTGGCGTATGGTGGTGGGTGCAATTGTGCTATGAGAGGTGAGTGAGGAGGTGTGCTAGGTGGCCATAGAAAAGGAACTTGTGAGCGAAATTCTTGCGAGGGTCTCATGAACGAAAAAGGTGTGGATCGGGGCTACAAAAAGGAAGTGAAAGAAGTATAGAAGGAGGTTGACAGTGTGGAGGAGGGAAAGGCGTACAACGGATTAGTGGTATATGAGGGGAAATGCATGGGTGGAGAGATGATGGGTGGTGTCATAATAGGCATAATGGAAACTGGGTGAGTGGGAGCAGTAGTCGGGATGGGGCTAGATTAAGGGGGCCAAACAGAGATGGGGGACAGAATACAAACCACAGGGCTATCTACAACATCAGCAGAGGTCGCGGTTGGGACCGGTTGGGAGGGGAGGGTGTCACTAAGGGTATATACAGGTGAAGTGTCTTCCTCGATCAAGTGAATTGTGGAGGAATTGATGGGGGGTGCTGAAGTGATGGGACCAATAGGAACAAGAATATATGTACTTGGGCATTTAAGAATGCGAACCCATGGATGGTCGAACTTGGGTAAGGGCTTTCGTAACAAAAATCATAACGCTTCTAGCGTGCCAACCACTTTAACCAACTCATGCATAGCCGAGATAAAAGTCTCTTCGAAACCTTTGCTGATCAGTTCCTGTTGTAGGATGGCTTCACTTTGTTCTTCTATTAATTTGGTTCGTGCCCAAACTTTATGCATGTTATTGTAAAGACATCGGATGGTGATGGTGTAAGCTGTTGCCTCGACCATTTCTTCTTCATATGTACTAGCTTCTCCTGAAACTTCAATATGTGCTTCCGATTTTTGTACTTCTTCCTCGCTAGCTTCGGAATCCGTGTCACCTTCGTCAGTCATGGTGCGGTCATCATCTTCCTCGTTAGAATCGGCATTCGCACCCTTTGATGGTGTAGTGGGGTAAGCCGGATGTTCAAATTCTTGTGAGACAACATGGGTATCTGAGAACTGAAAATCACTAGACAATATATCGAGGATCTCAAAGTCAAACATAGTGTTGATGTCTTCCGTGCCCAAGCTTGTAACTGGAAAGGTGAAGGAATCAGAGACAAATGTAGCAGTTGTAATGGGAGCTTCTACCATCATGGTGGCCATAGTCGTAATGGTGGTAGGCACGATGGTCTTTGCCTAGGAAACTTCAGAGGGTGTGGCTGAGCGGCTCAGGTGAACACGGAGAGGGGAAATCCTTTGTTGGGGTTGAACTAGAGATTGTTGAGGTGAGGTCAGGTGTAGGCTGAGGTGATGGTGATGCCGGCACTTGTAGACATGGAATAGTGCCATGCATGCACTTGACTCGGCAGGCCTTGGGGGGTCTCGTGGTCTTCTTGGAACCTTTATATTGTTTCAATTGGTCAGCCGGTAATGCTTTCTCAATAGTAATATCATAGGCTAGACACATGTATATGATGTGTGTCAGGGCATAGCATCCATGAAGGACCTTCTTCTTCTCCCACCGATGTCTGGCTAATATGAGTTGATCCTGAATATAGGTGGCAATATCAATTGTCTAAGGCCCTGTGGTGGCCAAATACAAACCAAACCAGAGACGCTTATGTGGGATTGTGAATTGCTCCTGTGCCGGGAAAGCAAAGTGTTGTAGACAAATTTGTAGCAGGGTGGCTAACTGAGGGGTGATGGGAGAGATGGAAGGCCATTTACCAACGTCCCTTCGCTTCATTGGTTCTAGGATGAGATGCTCCTTCTCTATGGGTGTATGAGTGTTGTGAATCTTTAGTGTAGGCTTGATTAAATCCAGAGACAATGTAAACTTCTTGAAAGGTGGGTCATTCACCAAGGAGGGTAGCATGAAGACAAGGTCCAATTCTTTGTGCTCTTGCTCTCTAATAGAAGCCACTAAATAATAACACCTATAAAAATCCGGTTTAGGAAGTTTTGCACTGGAATAATTTGCAAATCCTGCCCTCTGCCATATAGATTGGAGGTCTTCGCTATTCTAGAGAGTCTCGAACTCTCGTGAAAGGAACCGGTAGTGTCTCCATACGTTTGCACCGTATGTCAGGTTAGCTTCATACATGAATTTTGCCTCTCCCAAGGGTCCTTTAAGCCCTTGGAACCAGTGTGCCTTGCTGCTTACCCTTTCTGTCTGTCCTTGAGGAGGGTCTTCAATGGGCATCGGTCCTATGAAACCCTGGAACTCCTTCGGGATAGCCTTAGGCAAGTTCTCAAATGGAAGAGTCGAGAATTCCACCACCGACTGCCTGAGCATTGCGCTTGTTGAACCTTCCGCTTGCATGATGGAGAGCTAGTGTGACCAACCTAAGCTAAAGTGAAGAGGAAAACACATTAGTAATGGAAAATAATTAAGATCCCATGAAGATGAGACCTCCATTCCTTTCCACCATGAACATGCTTCCTGTGTAGTGTGTGATTTTAACGATGTGAGCAGTGCACGCTTGATTGTGAGTGGGAGTGTGTGAGGTGTGTGTTCTTTACAATTGATTTTTGAATGAGTACTACAGAGTTAGTGTGGGTCACAAGGGCAGTGGTGATATGAAGTTATCAACTGGATCTACGTGTAGTGGTTAATAAGAGTGTTAGTTTTACTAAGTCCATGGTTAGGATGAGCTAGGTCGAGAGGCGTTGTGATTATGGAAGGCTTAGGGATCCGTTTCTGTGTCACATGGGGGGTTAGAAGAGATGAAGTGGCATGTAGAAAAGAAGGTGTGTAGGGTTTTCTAGTAGTCTCAGAAAAGGTCTTCTTAGAGTTGACTAAGGTTGAGGCATAAGATAGGCACCTTTTAGGTACCCAGAGTTGGTGAGGCATGGACTGAGCTATCGCCACAGACTTGGGCACCCAAATTTTCCTAATGTGTTGCCTCGATCGAAATTGAGAGGGTTGCCGAAGATCTGGAATGTTTGACTCGCTAGGTATAGTTGCCTTGCATATCCATCTTGGTTGAGGGTGTGCCAGAGTGGAGTGTCTAACAAACCACTATGATGTGCCGCTCCAATGTGTACGTGGATGATGTGATTTAATTACTCGTACCTTATCTTCATCAGTGGAGATTCCATTTTTCGAGACTATATGACCGAGTATCTTGCCTTGTCTGACCATAAAGACACACTTTTTTGGGTTTAAACAGACTTGATATTCCCTACACTTTTTGAAGATGCGTTCAAGCTCAGGGATATGTTGTGGTCTAAGTATTGAGTGAGCGCACAGGTCATCCACATACACTTCTAGGTTCTTTCTCAAAAACTCTTTGAACATGTGGCACATCAACCTTTGGAAAGTTGCAGGTGCGTTCGTGAGCCCAAAAGGCATTATGCGAAACGCAAAGATACCCCACTCGGTGGAAAATGCCGTCTTGTGTTGGTCCTCGAGGGCAATGGAAACTTGGATCTAGCTTGAGAATCTGTCAAGGAAATTGTACACTTCCTTGACTGCAACCCTTTCCAATAGGTGGTCTGTAATGTGATAGCTATCACTAATTGTGGCAGCATTGAACTTCTTTAAGTTTATGCACACTCTCAGCTTACCGTTCTTTTTTGGCATGACTACGATGGGTGAAACCCATTGGTGTGTTTTATTTCGTAAACGAACCCAACTTCTATGAGCCTGTCTATTTCTTCCTTGATCTTTAATGCATAATTGTCATTATACGTATAGGGCTTTTGCTTAGTGCGTTTTGCTTCGGTGGTCATGGGTATCCTATGGGAACATATGTCAGGATCTACCCCTTTCAAATCTTTGTAACTCCATGCAAACACATCCCTATACTTCTTCAATAGAGCAATCAAACTTTCTTCCTCCTTGTCAGTTAAATCATGTCCTATGTATGTGCATCGTTCTTCTCCTTCCTCGATTGCCACTACGAATTTCTTCATGGTTTCCTTATTGTCATAGGCTTCTCCCAAACTTTTGTCTCTTTTGGGCATTTGGATCATGATTTTTTGGTCTTATACTGCATATTTCCTAAAATTTTCTGGATCTTCCATCAAGGGTTCTTCCTCCTCAGTTTTCACACTCTTGTTCTTCTTCACCTTTTGATCTTGTTGACTGGGACTTGAATTTTCTTGTTTCTTCCTAGGGGTAGTGAGTTTTGGGGACAAGGCTTCTACCTAGCCTAGGAATTCCTTTTCTAATGAACATTCAGGTATATCCAAACCTACTTCCCATTCCACATCGTTCACTTGCTTACTACAACCCAAAATTTCTTCTTTAGGGTTGTTCCCTTCTGTTTTCTCTCTTACTAGGCTTACAATGAAGATGGATATATCATAACCGTCTTCGTCACAATGGGGGCTCCATTGTTCTTCATTGATTACAATATCCATAGTCGCTAAAATCTATGCCCAACCATGGGGTTCGAATTCCTTGTCAAGAAATACTATCGAGACGTATGCTGGATCCTCAATGGGTCTCAAAGTGTGTCCTACTCCTGACGCTCTTGTTATAGCATGCTCCTCCTCCTTGGCTGTGATTTTACACATCCATAGGTGTGTATCCACATGCAACCACGATGGATCTGAGGTTAAGGAATGTACGGATTCCTTCTCCTCTTCGTTCCTATGTATCGCATTCCATTGCAAAGGTGGTACGTCCCTATGTGAATAGTCTGTGAGGTTCACTTTCATGGTTACTCCTGTCAGGGGAGCACTAATTTGTGCTCTCTGACTTCACTAGACAAGATTTCGGAAATACACTTATGATTACAAGAACACCCACGTAGGGAAAATAATACAAGAAGGCGTAGCTGATACAAGACGTCCCACAACGCGGGACCAATAGGTATGGAAAACTAGACTAGAGATGATACAGGAGATCCCACAACCCGGTATCGTAAGTATGAGACAAGATGTCTGGATTACAAGAACTCCCTTATGGGAGATGAACTGAATATAAGAAAGAACTTGACAAGATCTTGTACTACGAGATTAGGAGAGGATGTCCAAGAACTAGACTAGATAAGACTGGAACAAGGAACAAGACAAGAACGAGAACTGGAACTTGAAGAGTACTTACTTGGTGGTCACGACTCCTTGAGCTCCCAAGACTGGTATTGGCAAGATTGATTATGAATGTGCCCAACCCCTCCTTATATAGGTTTTCCAAGGGCGGTTCTAGGATGATTACGAATTGATGATGTCATCAATTTGAAGCATAGTCTTTGGATGTCAGAATCAAGCAAGAACATAGTCGATCTTAGGGTTTTGGCACGTTTCGAATGCAATGGAAGCATTACTTTCCCTAAATTCTGAACCAATCATGAGATATAGGATTCACATGGAATCTGAGATGTAGGATGGTTTTCTTTGGTCCATGACATTACCTCCCCCTCAAGCGACGAGTTCCATGAGGATCGGTCACATTCTCTGGTCTCGGCTTCATTGGATTTCTCTTATGGAATTCTCGAACCTTGATTGGTGCTCTTTGAAGGTTTTCTGCAGGTTCCCAAGTACGATCACTGATGTCATACCCTTTCCAATGAATAAGGTACTCTAATCTTCCTCAGGATATTCTCGAATCTAGGACATGCTCGACTTGAAATTCTTCATGATCATCAATCTCGATAGGTGGTGAAGGACTAGGTCTCTCCCCCCTTAATGGTGAAATCTGATATGGTTCCAACATGGATACATGGAAAACTGGACATTTTGGCCTGACCCAAGACTGGTATTGGCAAGACTGATTATGAATGTGTCCAGCCCCTCCTTATATAGGTTTTCCAAGGGCGGTTCTAGGGTAGTTACGAATTGATGATGTCATCAATTCGAAGCATGGTCTTTGGATGTGAGAATCAATCAAGGAGACAATCGATCTTAGGGTTTTGGCACATTCCAAACGCAATGGAAGCATTAGTTTCCCCAAATTCTGAACCAATCATGATATATATGATTCACATGGAATCTGAGATTTAGGATGGTTTCCTTTGTCCATGACAACTACAAGGTGTTGTAGGTACAAAGAGTTGGTTCCCCAATCCTTTACAACTTGTAACTATTGTATAAAAGGTCTTCCTAAGAGCATCTCATATGCTTGATTCTTTCCAAAGTCGCATATGGCAAAGGTGTGATCAAATTCTACTCCGCAAGTGGATAGGGTAATTCCTTCCAGCAGTCCTAAAGGTCTTTCTATGTGCCCATCTGCCATCTGCAGCTTCATCCTCGTGGGTCTAAGGGCTGGTTTTCCCAATGTTTCCACAGTGAAGTGTTTGTGATGGCTACTCCTGCACCTGTATCTAGAATGGCTTTGATAGTGTGACCCTTGTATGTAATGAGCAAATAAGCGTTACCTTCCTCTCCTTCACTTGCGTCACCTACTTTATCCAGGCGAATCTCAGGCACTTTTCCTGGTGCACTTGGTCTAATGGGGGTTGTGGCTACCTCTGGGAACTGGTTTGCTACATGTTTCCATAGTTCAAGTTTGATATTCAACAGCTCGTCCAGAGTTAAATGGCATTGAACTTTCATGTTTCTAATAGCTTTTGTGTTCCTAGGAAGGACTGAGTTCTCTCCCCTTACTCGAATATTGGGGGATTTCACTTGAATTGAACAGTCTTTCCAAGGGCCCGTAAAGTGAGATAACTCTTGCAAAGAGTTAGATTCAAAACTAGTGTGCTCACTTGGCCAATCATCAGCTTGACTTCCATAGATAGATTGGATGTCTTTAGGGAACTGTGCTCCTGAGTCATCAATTTCGAGTATGGGAGGTCAAGATTCTTGTTCCTGTCTCCATCTTTCATCTTGAATCTCTTTCAAGATAGAATGTGAATCCATATAACCCATGTGATGATTTTCTAAATCTGACCTAGCCCATTCACATAGAGTGGTCTTCAAGGGTTCCATTGGGCTAGTTTGTGTGCTAGAACCGACTTTCGCACGGTTAGATACGACTTGCCCTAGTTTCTCTAGGAGTCCTTGAAAATGTAGCTCATGCCTGGCCATAATTTCCGAGTTGAGGTATTGTGAGGCTTCAAACATTGCCTGAGCTAATTCCACCATTTTCATGCTTAGTTTGGTTCTCTCAAGTTCTAAGTCATCTCGAGGAAAATTCTTGCTCCTTAGGATGGGGAGTTATCTTGTTGATATATTTAGGTAGTGATGTGTGTGAACACTCTAGGACCACCGGGGTACTTTTTTCCCTCTTTAGGAGGTTTTTTCCCCCTGGCTTGTATATATGCCTATTACCCTAATGGGCTACTTATCTTTCTACATTCTCTAGTTATACATTCAATATTGTGTGTTGTGCTCCAAGCTTCTTCTTCTTCCTTGTGGTTGTTCGCGTGCTTTCGCAGACGTCTGTCTCCAACAATTGGTATCAGAGCAGGTCCTCGCTTCATCTAGGGCGCCGTCAACACTCCTCCGTTTGCAGTCTTAGAATCGCACGAATTTTGGTGAGCATACTCAGCGATCTGAGCCGAAATCGCAATCTGAGCTTGTTTCGGGTTTCAAACGCACTATCGTAGTGCTTGTGCAGGCTATTTTGTCTTTTTGTGCCAAAGGTATATACCAATTTTTGTTTGCCAGTATAAGCATCTCAAAGTCTGCTACAGGTCTAGCAGAATTTGTCTGGGTAGTTATGTTCAACTTTTTGAGATACAGTCAATTTTTTGCATCAAGGTATTTTAGTCACCGGCCATGGCTGAAAGCAGTGATGTATTTCGTATGTTGGCTGTTGAGGATAAGTTGGATGGTACCAACTACCCATTATGGGCTTACATGATGTGACATGTGTTGGTTGCAAAAGGACTGTGGAACATTGTGCAGCGTGTCGAAAAACGTCCTATCACACGTGCAACTGTTATAACTGCAGGTACTGAAGCTGATGCAGAAGGTGTCGAAGATGAAGATATTCTACATATTCCTGTTTGTGCTACGGTTTCTGTTGCACCTACTACAGAGAAAATTCGCTAGGATGGTAGAGATGCCCAGGCACATGCATTGATAGCTTTGTCTGTCAAACATGCCATTATTCCTCACATTCGCTCTTGCAGAATAGCTAAGGATGCTTGGGATACACTTACCACATTGCGCTATGAATGAGGCTTGTAACCCGTCAGATTGGCATATTGTAATTCCCTATTTTTCATATACCGCATGAACCGAAAGGTCGATTACGAAGTGATGTATCTGTTTATTAACTAATGAAAAGACATTGCAGTGACTCTTCGGCAATGACGAGCAATATCGCCAGACTGTCTGTCTGGGCGATTGCGGTCGGTGAAGTCATCGTAGTGCAGTATTGGTGAACTCTGAGTATTGTTGTTCTTATCGCTGTGTAATTACATTTAATTTGTGATTGATACAGTAAGATTAAGTGTGGATAATAAGTCTGCATAACGAAAAGGAATAACTCCTGCGTTATCTATGGTGAAAAGTATTAACCGGAGTATGAACAGTAAATCTGTGAGAGGACTAACCAGAGTCTTGACAGTAATTTGTATGAAACAGAGTTTGGAACATTAACGTACTGCGACTTGGATAAACTAATTGGGAAAATCAAGTTACAGGTCCTCTGAGTTATCAGACCCCTACCACTCCCAAGAACCCGAAAGAACTTAAAATGCCCGTAGTGTAATAGCGTATTTTAACACTGACACCGTCTGTGGGAAGGTGGCCATAGATCGTGAATCAACAGTAAGGTGGAGCAGTATGCAATTGGTGCAAAGGTGATATATGCCGGTTACGCGGTCCGACGAGTCGTATCCAAAGTACAGAAGAGACGAGCAACCTTGGCCGGTACCAAATTTGTTAGGGACACCCCCAGGAGGCAGAAGCATAGACCGGTTGAGCCCAGTCGTCGAAGGAGCGGAGCCAACTAGCAGTGATTCTGGTACCATTTCGGTGACCCGTGCTACAATTCCGGTAAATTTCGGTGTAATTTTGGTACAGTTGGCAGAAGGTACAGTAACCTCGGAGTGTACAGGGACGCAGTGCGCAGTTGACCCGACACCGTCCGGTCAGGATTCGAATCTTTCCGAGGATAAAGTTGTGTTACCCAGAGAGATCATTGACAGTGACAGAATACCCTGTTTTGGGGAAAGTTCGACAAATTCCGGTGACACTTCGGTCCCAATTGCAGGGAATTTACAGTTTTCCGGTGACAGTGTGATACTTCCTAGTGAATCTTCATTTCGGACACCACTGTTCGGGGCAAATTTGCCTACCTGGGATATCCAAGCTGAGGATAGGTTCTTCGATTTGGAGATCCGTAAGATACTGAACACTATTTTCAAGCCGGAAGGTGAGAAGTCTGACCATACAGACTCCGAAGGTCAAGAAACACCACCTCAGAACTCAGGAGATAGCAACGATACCACGGCTAGCACCATGAGTGATCAACAGTAGCAGCAGTAGCAGCAACAATAACAGCAGCAAACAACAACAGCAGCAACATCAACAGCCCCTTCCACTTCGACTAGTCCCAATAGGGGTAACTTACACAAAGTTCGGAGGATTTCCAGGTGACGATCCTGATGCCCATGTATGCACCTTTGAAATAAGTTATGTAGTCCTAAACCATCCACCCGATCTGGCATACAAGGCCATCATGTTTCAGTCAACATTAGTCAATGAAGCAGCGCCATGGTTAACAGAGTATGATTTCAATCATTTCGTTACCTATGAGGCGGTAAGGGATGCGTTTTTACAGAGGTTCCGGTTGAAGAAAAATCATGCTGAAATCTTCGATTACTTGTAGAACAATAGGCAGAAGCCGCACTAGACTGTTCAAGAATATGCAACGTTGTTTAGAACCCATCTAAGAAAACTACCTCCGGCACATGCTAACCTACCGGATGATGTTATAACCCAGTGTTTCATTAACGGTTTGACCCCACAGCTACGACAAATTATGATCATCCGCTGTGTGGGAGCTATGACACTAGATGCTGTTATCGCGATGGCCCTGCAACTAGAGCATAAGGTTGGAGGATTCATCGAAGACTTGGAGTGGCTAAAGGCCAGTAAAAACGTTACAGATGATCTGACTAAACAGATGTATTGCACTAAGTGCAAAAATCTCGGGCACACCAGTGCCACCTGTGCCCTTAATCAGATGTATTACGCCATCTGCAATATCACCGGACACTCAACTGAAAATTGTGTGTATAATGCCAATGTGCAGGGACGAGCAGTTGTAAATGCCATTATACAAGAACCAGGACAGCCAGCAACTCACTACGTTCCACCGCAGATGCGAAACAATCAATCGCAAGGATACAGGAATTACCGGGGACAGCGGAGTACTAAGTTCAATACAAATCGATGGCAGACAGGTACATCACCGGAAGGTACTTCTCTGCCACCACCTCAATGTCATTTTTGTGGTGAGCTTGGCCACATCCGGAGATTCTGCAAAGATGCAACCGAATATGATAAAATAAAGAAAGAGCGTCAAAACCCGATGACCAACATGGTCTATATCTCACCAGTGGAATCGCAAGCAGCAGTGGTCCAGACAAGATCCGGTAAGCAGTTGCAACCCGCAGCTGAGGTGTTTGAACCTGGCATCCGTGAACAACATCGAATGTATACCAAAGCTAGCCAATGGACCACCACAGAGCCTACCGTGTTCCCCGATCCAATCCGGTGACACAGGTTCCTTTGCCAAAGGTGAGAGCGCAAGAACAAGACTATACTCCAGTAATAAGAGAATCATCATCAGAATCGGTGAAGAATACAACTCAAACAGAGCAGGTATGGGATATTCTCTCTAAGGCTACAATTACACTCCCCTTGGGGAAGCTACTTGCCTTGGTGCCCGGAAGCTACTCGCCTTGGTGCCGGATGATAGGTACTCTGCAACAACTTTTATAGTCAGCTGACGATCCGGGAAAACCTCGTCAATTCTATGTCCCGGAAGACCAGTTAGTAACCTATAATTTGGGTGATGAAAGCAACCCGCGTCCTATTAAGATTAAGGCAGGGTTGTCCGAGGCATTTCAAGAAGATTTGATCCGACTCCTGCGTGAGTTTTCTGATGTTTTTGCGTTAGACTATCGGGATATGAAAGGTCTGGACCCGCGGATCTATCAACATCGGGTAGTGCTCAGACCAGAGGCAAAGCCAATCAAACAATCCAGTTACCGAATGAATCCCAATTATGCAGCACAGGTCAAAGCAGAACTCGATCGGTTGTTGAAGGTGGGATTCATTGTACCAATCGAACACGCTGAATGGATCTCTCCGATCGTGATTGTTCCAAAGAAAAATAAACAGCTCCGAATCTGTGTGGATTACCGGAAATTGAATGCCGCCATAGTACCTGATCCATTTCCTCTCCCCTTTCTTGACACAATGCTTGACAGAGTAGCTGGACACGAGACGTATTCCTTTCTGGATGGCTACAGTGGTTATAAGCAGGTCAGAATGGCCGAACAAGACATACCAAAAACAACTTTCATTACGAATTGGGGAGTGTATGCTTGTACAGTCATGTGGTTTGGCTTAAGAAATGCTCCAAGCACATTTCAACGGTGTATGTAAGAAATTTTTTCACCTTATTTAACTACTTTTATGCAAGTATATTTGGACGACTTCTCCTTATTTGGCAAGATTGTGGCGCACCTGTATCATTTACGGTGCTGCTTTGAGAAATGCCGTGACTACCGGTTATGCTTGAATCCGATAAAATCTGTGTTTGCGATTTCTTGTGGTAAACTCCTTGGCCACATTATTTCTGAGCAAGGCATACAAGTTGACCTAGACAAAGTTGCAGCCGTCTTGCAGGCACCAGTACCCACCACACCAAAAGAAGTTATGTGATTCCTGGGACATATTCGGTGGCATGGTCGCCATTTACGGTGGTTAGCCCATTTGGCAACCCCACTTAATCGGCTAATGACGAGTACTCCACACCAGTTCGAATGGACTCCAGAATGCCAAACTGCCTTTGATCGTTTAAAAGGATTATTGACTCAGGCCCCTATTTTGCAACCCCCGGATTGGGAACGCCCGTTTCATGTCTTTGTCGATGCATCGGATATAGCCATTGGAAGTGTTTTAATGCAGCAAACTGATAAGTGGTTCCGGCCTGTCTATTACGCTAGTCGTCGACTAGCTTCGACTGAAAAGAATTATTTAGTGACCGAAAGAGAATGTCTCGGATTGGTGTACTCTGTGAAGAAATTCAAGCATTATTTGCTAGGCCGAAAATTCACCTTTCACGTGGATCATGCCGCACTTGTATATCTGGTCTGGCAGCAACATTTAGGAGGTTGCTTGGCTCGTTGGATTTTATTACTACAGGAGTTCGATTATGAAGTGATTCATCGACCCGGCACCGCACATGCACTAGCAGATTTTCTCTCTCGGTTGGATTCCGGTGAAGCTCCGGTGGGTGTTGATGACACCACACTAGCACTTTACGTTACTGAAATGGCTCGTGACGAATCTACAGACCCTCCTAGGCCACCTACCTACTATGATCAGTTATTAACCTTCCTTGCTGACGGATGTCTTCCCCCTCACACTCCTCCTGCTATGTGGCAGAAAATTGCAATTTACAGTCGCAGATTCCGGTTGATTGTCGCACAGTTGTACTACATAGATCATACTGGTGTCTTACTTCACTATATTCCACCACATGAATTAAACTCGGTTATTGCTATGGCACATTCAATACCCTCCGGTGGACATTTTGTAGCAGATCTTACGCACCGAAAAATTCAGCAAAGTGGGCTTTGGTGGCCTACCATGTACAAAGATGTAGTTTAGTTTGTGCAGTAGTGTGACACTTGTCAGCGATCTGGCCAGCCATTACAATGCCACTTCTTTCCTTTGCAACCTGTATTACCTTTGGAACCTTTCCAAAAGTGGGGTCTTGATTTTATTGGACCAATCACACCTCCAACGGCCCTTAGCAACAATCGCTACATTCTGACCTACACAGATTACGCTACCAGGTGGGCAGAAGCTTGGGCCTTACGGTCCGCTACAGCTGTTTCGGTGGCAAAATGCTTGATGAAGGACGTATTCCCGCGGTATGGGTTACCTTTGGAACTTGTGACAGATCAAGGAAGACACTTTGCTAACAATTTAATGCGAGTCCTAACACACACTTTTCAAATTCTGCATAAATTCAGTTTACCGTACTATCCTCGTGCCAATGGCTTAGCGAAAAGTACCAACAAGACGCTGTTGAGTATACTTCGCAAATTGATTGTGGAATCACCAGAAAGATGGGATCAGTTACTACCTGCAGTCTTATGGGCATACCGGACTACATACAAAGTTGCAACCGGACTGACTCCTTTCAAACTTGCTTATGGGTTGGAAGCAATCGCGCCAATGGAAATTGTAGTGCCCAGCTTACGTGTGGCCATCACTTAGAAATTGTTACCCGAAGACTCTTTGCCATTTCGATTGGACGCCCTCTGAGCTTTGGATGAACATCGCTGGGAAAGTTTGCTGGTTCTTCAAAAAGTGTAGTTGCGGCAAGCCTGTACCCATGATCGGTTTCTCAAGACTCCAGTTTTTTTGGTGGGCCAACTTGTGTTGTTTTATAATGCTAAGTCAAATCGTGCTGCTGGGAAATTTAAATTATGGTGGTTCGGTCCTTACCGAATTAGTGAACAAGCGGGACCAGCTACTTTTCGGTTGACTACCTTGACCGGAGTTCCTCTTCCTAAAGTGATCAATGGTTCAAAGTTGCGGCCGTATCACCAAGCGCCTGATTCTCGCTGACGTGTTCTTCGTTTTTTTGCGTGTCACTTATCTTCTTTTTATTTCCGTATTTTGGTTGAATATAAATCGTAAACTTCCTCGTTTTGCTATCTAATTATGATTAATCGCCGCCCTGTGTTATTGATTCTTCACATGCATGCACGCCATAATTATGAAGGTTATCATCTCAACAGCGTGTGATGATTAGGGTTTGGGATCACCTCCCGTTGCCAAGTGTCTACTTAATCTTCTTCTTTTCCCTGTTAATCGCTAGTGTGTCTGTGTGATCTGTGCGCTGTGTTTTCTGTGTTCTGTGTATTCGTGTTCTTGTGACTTAGCGTGCGCATCATGGAAGCATTAGCCAATTTCGCTACCTTCCGTGACGGACTCCCTCAGGACGTGAGTGAGTTCTTGCGTATCCTCGGCCTGTTGAACTTCGCTGAATTGCCTTGGCATTCAGTGGAGTGTCAACCCTTTTACGAGTAGATTATTGCTGCCATTGCTGCCACACCTGCCACCGAGCAGAGTTGGCCGATCACATGTTTAACAAACCGTGTCGTCATCACCTTAGCATCGTTCGCTGAAGCATTTCGTCTGCCCGTTGAAGGAGTGGAGAATGGTCCTCTCCTTCCTCTTACTACTATGGTAGAGTTGCTGAATGAAAGAACAGGTCACTCATGGAGATGGCGAGGTGTATGGTCAAGAGTCAGGCTTTACCACATAGTTTCTGGCTTGAGGCCGTCATGTGTGCAGCATATGTACTGAACAGGTGTCCCACTAAAGCGCTACAGTCTATCACTCCATATGATTGGCATGACCGCAAGCCATCTCTTGCTCATCTGCATGTTTTTGGTTGTTTGGCATATGCATTAGTGCCTGAACAACATCACAGAAAATTGGATGATAAAGCAGTAAAATGTATTTTTGTTGGGTACAGTTCTGAAAGTAAAGGCTATCGTCTCTATCATCCACAGACAGTTCAGGCTCTCATAGTTCCTCTTTTGCATCAGATTGCTATGTTTTGGCTGCATCTAGTCTCTGTGATGAGAATGAGCTTGTTTCGTTTGCTGAAGCACAAAATTCAGAAAATCGGATGGCTGCTATGCAATCTGAATATGATGCTATAATGAAGAATGGTACTTGGTCTTTATGTGACTTGCCTCCAGGCAAGAAGGCCATTGGCACTAAGTGGGTATACAAGGTGAAGCGTAAACCAGATGGTACAGTACATAAGGCTAGGCTTGTTGCAAAGGGTTATGCACAGGAAAGATGCATTGATTTTGATGAGACCTTTGCACCTACATGCCATATGACTACTGTTCTGAGCATTTGTGCACTTGCAACCCATCATGGTTGGAATGTACATCAGTTGGACATTAAAACTGCATTTCTCAATGGTGACTTGCATGAAGAAGTGTATGTTTTTCAGCCTCGTGGCTTTGTGCAGAAAAGGGCATGAAAACCAGGTGTGCAGGTTAAAGAAGGCATTATATGGTTTAAAGAAAGCACCACGTGCTTGGTATGAGAAGATACATGCCTATCTGATTGCACATGGTTTTGAGAACAGTCCAACTGAAAGCATCTTACATGTTAAGCATGCTAATGATGTACTTCTTATCATTGTTGTCTATGTTGATGACATGCTGCTCACTGGTCCTATTGAGAAGCATATTGCTGATTTTAAGGCTGATTTGCATGCCTCATTTGAGATGTCCGATTTGGGGCATTTGCACCATTATTTGGGCATTCGGTTTATGCACATTGATGGTGGAATGGCTTTGTGTCAAAACTATTGCTACTCCTATGGGGACAGGTTTACGATTGAGTCTTCATGATGCAGGAGATGCATTTGATGCTGTTCTCTATCAGCAGGCTGTTGGATGCTTGATTTACTTATGCATTACTCGACCAGATATTCAGTTTGTTGTCTCACTGATGAGCAGGCTTATGCATTGCCCAGGTGTCAAGCATTGGCAGGCGGTTAAGCGCATCTTTCACTACTTGAGTGGTACTCGGCTACTTGGGTTGTTTTATCCCAAGGAGGGATCACTACCGCCAGATTTGCATGCTTTTTCTGTTTCGGATTGGGCTGGTTGCTATGACACTCATGTGTCCACTAGTGGCTTTTGCTTCATGCTTGGTAGATCATGTATATCTTGGTTGATCAAGAAGCAGCTTACTGTGGCCACTTCCAATTGTGAGGCTAAGTATAGGGAAGCCTTCACAGTGACTGTTGAGTGTGTGTGGCTCAGACGCATTATGGCTGATTTGGGTGTTGGTCAGACTTCTGCCACCACCATCTTCACTGACAGTCAGAGCGCATTGGCAGTTGCGAGGAACCTTGTGTTCCATGCTCGCACTAAGCACATTGAGGTGCATTATCACTATGTCAGGGAGAGGTTCTCTGCTAGGGAGATCATCTTGGCATATGTGCCCACGCAGGAGAACATTGCAGACCTTTTCACGAAGGCTGTGCCTAGGGAGAAGTTTGCAGCTTTCCGCAAAGCTTTGGGCTTACTTCCTTTTGTGGAGTGATTTCCACATAGCTTGGCACTTCCTTATACATGAGTGCCAGCCACTTGTTCACCGCATCACTCCTAGGGGGGATTTGTTGATATATTTAGGTAGTGATGTGTGTGAACACTCTAGGACTCTCGGGGCACTTTTTTCCCTCTTTAGGAGGTTTTTTCCCCTGGCTTGTATATACACCTATTACCCTAATGGGCTACTTATCTTTGTACATTCTCTAGTAATACATTCAGTATTGTGTGTTGTGCTCCAAGCTTCTTCTTCTTCCTTGTGTTGTTCGCGTGCTTTCGCAGATGTCTATCTCCAACATATCCTTCATAGTTTAGGGAAGATTTATTCTTCCAATAGAGTATGAGATGGGTGATTTTATCTCCATAGACATCACATACTTACTTTAGAGTTTTTAGGAAGGATAATTCCATTAGTGTGGATGGATATGTTGATATATTTAGGTAGTGATGTGTGTGAACACACTAGGACCATCAGGGCACTTTTTTCCCTCATTAGGAGGTTTTTTTCCCTAGCTTGTATATATGCCTATTACCATGGTGGGGCTACTTATCTTTGTACATTCTCTTGGTAATAACATCAATATTGTGTGTTGTGCTGATGTACTCCGTATGCTGGTTGTTGAGGATAAGGTGGATGGTACCAATTACCCATTATAGGCTTATATGATGCGTCATGTATTGATTGCAAAAGGACTGTGGAGTATTATTTAGGGTGTTCAAAAACATCCTATTACACCTGCAAATATAGTTATTGAAGGTGATGTAGATGGCATTGAAGATGGTGATATTCTTCATGTTCATGTTCCTGCTGCATCTATTGCAGAGCAAATTTGTTGGGATGGCAGAGATGTCAAGCACATGCATTGATAGCCTTGTGTGTCAAACATGCCATTATTCCTCACATTTGCTATTGCACAATAGCAAAGGATGCTTGGGATACACTTACCACTTTTTATATCAGGCAACGAATGAGGCTCGTGTTGCTTACCTCCGAAAATAGTTGGAGAGTGCGCAAATGAATGAAGGAGGTTGAATGGAAATTTTTTTCATAAAGATTAAAGATTTGAAGGAGCAATTGATTTCTGTTGATGAAGTATTGCCTGACAGTTCACAAGTGTAGACTAATCTAAATGATAATCCAGATTCATATAAGAGTTTTGCTTCTGCTCTTTGATTGATGATGAAAGGTAATTCAAATGCCTTGATATTTGAGGAGTTAGTCTCTG
Organism: Ceratopteris richardii; assembly: GCA_020310875.1. NCBI lineage: Eukaryota > Viridiplantae > Streptophyta > Polypodiopsida > Polypodiales > Pteridaceae > Ceratopteris > Ceratopteris richardii. Next base: position 80,856,054 of record CM035442.1, read on the forward strand.
TTCTATTGCAAGAAGAACAGTCTAGGGAGAACATGTCCATTATGTGTATTGCAGATCAAGCTTTCCTGGCTAGTCAGAAGGGCAAAGGTAAATGGAGCTCTTCTACTAGTAAGCAAAAATTTACTAATTCTTCGCAATCAAAGAAGGATGACAGAGACAAGATGAAAACAAAAAAGCAAAAAATGTTTTGCAAATACTGTAAAGGAAATGATCATGTCATAAAGGGTTATCCAATACTGACTACAAAAGAGGCAAATAAGAAAGAGACTGGAATGGTTGTTGCAGAGGCCTCTACACCAAAAATAGAGTCTGCTAATCTTGTGGAGAATGAAGAATGGGCATTTACTACTATTTGCAGTTATGGACCGTCTTCTCATGAATAGTGTATGTCTATAGTAGAATCAGATGTTTGGTAGTTTGATAAGTGGGCAACCAAACATTTACCTTGCAACACAGTTTCTTCACTTCACTTGAGCCTACCCCTATAGGTAATACTATCATATGCACCAACAACTCCTCTTATCCTATTATGGGAGTTGGTAAGACCATTTTGACTACTTCTGATGGTAGTTCTTTTACATTGTCATGTGCTTTATTTGTGCTAGGGATCAAGAAAAATCTATTATCAATTTCAGCATTAGCCAAGATTGGGTTGGTCGTCAAATTTGTTGATGATAGATGTACAATTCATGATCTGTCAAATGGTGACATCACTATTGATTCTAACATTTTATGTTGTAGATTGTATAAGCTCATAGATTATGCAAAATTTATGAATGATTCAACATGTGCAGTTCAAAATTCTCAAGCTATATCAGATGCAAAGCTTTGGCATGGATGCTTGGTCATTTGAATTTTGCTAGTTTGTTATGCATGCATAAATCCAAAATGATTTCCTCTTTGCCCAAACTTGAGGCACCTGGTAAACATGTATGTGAAGCTACTCACATACATGTTTACCAAAGATGGTTTAGTTCGAGCTACTCAAAAATTGCAGCTTGTTCATAGTGATGTTTGTGGTCCTATGCATACACCTTCTTTTGGGAACTATCTTTACTTCGTGACTTTTGTCTATGATTTTTCTAGGCATACATGGGTATATCCATTGAAAGCAAGGTCCGAAGTGTTTATGTGCTTCAAATAGTTTCTAGTTTTGGCTTAAAATCCATCAACATGTAAAATGGGCACCCTTCGTTTTGATCGAGAGGGGCGGTATATGTCTTCTAATTTTAATGCATTTCTGGCTGAATTGGGACTAAACACCAGTGTATAGTGCCGTATACACCTCAACAACATGGAGTTGCTGGAAGGATGAAGAGGTCACTCATGGAGATGGCGAGGTGTATGGTCAAGAGTCACGCTTTACTACATAGTTTTTGTCTTGAGGCTCTTATATGTGCATCATATGTACTTAACAGGTGTCCCACTAAATCATTGCAGTCTATCACTCCATATGAGGCTTGGCATGGTCGTAAGTGATCTGTTGCTCACCTATGTGTTTTTTGGTTGTCAGGCATATGCATTAGTACCTGAACAATAATGCAAAAAATTGGATGATGAACGAGTGAAATGTATTTTTGTTGGATACAGTTTCGAAAGAAAAGACTATTGTTTGTATCATCCATAGACTAAATGCATTTTGGTTAGCCATGTTGTTTTTGTGGAAGATGTTATTCAACCATTACTTTCATGTACTAAGTAGACATCGGTTAGCTCCAAAGATATGTATGACACTTTTTTGCCTCTTTTTATAGGTGGACAGTCTAGTGTTGGTCCTAATGAGGCAACTTCTCAGCCTTTACAGGTTTCATGTGATGATGATGATCATTCCATTTCTGTTGGAGTTTTACATGATGCACTTGTTGATGAGAGAGATGATATTGAGGAAGCAAAAACTCTGCCAAAATGGTTAGGGCAGACTTTGTGTGATAGCAAATTAGATGCACCTCTATCATATCATACTCGTTCAAGCTCTCATGTTGCTTCTTTTGCATTCTCTTAGTCTACATTTTAGAAGGAATTTGTTTACCATACTTTTTAGTGTAATTTTCCTTCACATGAGAGTTTGATTCTCCACTATTTTGGAAGGAAAAAAATGGAGAAATTATGTACTTTTTCTCATTTATGGATGGCTAGAATAATTGGATTTCAATAGAATATCTTTCAAAAGGGAAAGGAAAAGTGGAATAGATTCCATTGTGAGAGCTCTTTTCCTTATATGAGATGAGAGAGAGTTTTACTTTCTCACTTTAAGATTGTCTGGATAGTAGTGGCACTCTTCTATTATGATGGTTTTTGAAATATAACACCAACCATTTTAGTGTGTTCATGCATCATATAAAAGGCTCCTACAAGGTATGAATATATAATGATCACCTATACTGTAGTAAATTTCTTATTATGAAAATGATTTTTCTAATTCGCAAGACTTGTGTTACATGATTATGTGACTTTAAATTAGGATCAGGAAAATTGTTTCGATATGAGGAAGATTTTGTCTATGGAGATATTTCTTTCTTCTCATATATAAATCTATAGATTATATTCAATCATTTCTACATTTTGAGTTATCAAAAAAGATTGTTTTAAAAAATATATATTTTTATAGAACATATAGGTATAAGTCTTTATGGGGCTCGAAGATTTTTTCAAAAATTTATTTGATTATTACATGTGATTTTTTTTTGTTAGAAAAAGGGACATTGTAGTATCCTATTTTGGTACAACACCAATGTTAACTTTAGAAATTTGTAGATTAAGAAACATCCTGGACTAGCCTCATGCCCAGCACCAACAAGTTGTGATCGAACTCACCACTACTCGTGGTGAAGTAGCAGCTACCAAGAAGAAGGTTTGGGCTCTAGTCAAACAAGCTTTTCACTTACAAAAACATTTTGCGGGGAAGCTAGCTGTCTCATAGGCCAAGGCCACACTGTTTCATGCTTCCAAGGTTGGCTAGACTTTTGAAGGTGTTGATGGATCAAGATACTTTGTTGACAATCATAAAATTCATGCAAAAGAAGATCCTACACACTTCCATCAAGGCCAGGGAAAGTTCTAGTTTCATCTAGAAGAAGAGATTTTAGAATCTAAAGAGGATGAAGCACAAGCCTTTGTAGAATAGTAATTATGGGTTCAGGTCCTCTGTGTGTGCCAAGTGTTGGGCCATGCTAGATGCCGAAAGGAGTTAATTCTAGTTATCTCATTCCCATTTATTGTAATTATTGGACTGTAAAGAGATGCAATCCCTTCAAAGCAGTATGTAAACTTTCAAAATGTAATATGATCTATCGCTTAGCACAGAGACACCATGATGATAATTATCTACCAATGGTGTTGTGGGCATGGAGCACTGTGTAAACCTATTGTTCTATATAATTCTACGTCTGGATCTGTGTTAGATATTGAATTCCATGATTTGTTAATTTGAATTAATCTAAGTCAATAATTATTTATGATCCAATGAAGATCATTGCAACATAATTGTTTGACTCATACTTGGGGTAATTCATGTGCATTGTCTAGAAGAAAGAAATCAGTATAGTGATTAGAGTACTATATTGTGAAGACAAAATAAGGGTAGAAATATAGATAAATGTGGAAAAGTCTAGGACCTATATTATCAGGTTCCTCTAGCCAATAACCCACTATTGACCGTTAGTGATTTGTAGTGATTAGAAAAACTCCAATATTCAATAGTTCCAAGATGAAATCTTGGATAGAGGTAAACAACACATCACATCATGGTATCGCACTTCCATTTGAAACATTAATTGAGCATTGTGTCTATTCCTTTTATTCAAAAGGCAACATGCAGACACACACACATTTTCCTCTCAAAGGATGAAAACCCATTTGAAGTTCATTGTTTGTACATGCATTTGAGGTCAGCTAAAACACTAGGCCAACAAGATCCGTGAAAAGTCATCTTTCATCGGTAGGAAGTACTCATATATGCCCTAACCATACACATGAACTATCTTTCAATAATGTATATGAATTGATTTGGGACATGGAGGCTTCAAAAGACATGCATGTACACCCCATGAATCTAAATGGGGCAGGACCATTGAGCAGAGACTATCAAAAAATCTTAGACTTCCAAAAGTTTAATGCCCATTATATAGACATCTATTTCTATAATTTCAATCGATAAGTGGTTGGCTTCAAAACCCTAATTTCTTGATAGTTATCCCACATATGATAATAAAGATGTAGTTGTTTACCTGCTCATGTTAAACCATAAACATATGAATGACAAGGGAGAGGTATGTTGATATATTTAGGTAGTGATGTGTGTGAACACACTAAGATTGTCGGGGCACTTTTTTCACTCTTTAGAAGGTTTTTTTCCCCCGACTTGTATATACACCTATTGCCCTAATAGGTGACTTATCTTTGTACATTCTAGTGGTAATATATTCAATATTTTGTGTTGTGCTCCAAGAATCTTCTTCTTCCTTGTGCTATTTGCACGCTTTCGCAAACCTCGAACTCCAACAATTGGTATCAAAGTAGGTCGCCACTTTATCTAGGGCATCGTTGAAATCCCTCCGATCACAGCCTCATAATCGCACAAAATTTGGTGAGCATACTCAAGGTGATTAGTGAAAGAACTTGGAGAAGCTTGTAGAAGGTAGAAAAGTGTGTTTCGAAGCGACGAAGTTTGGTCAAGCCAACCGGCACAAGACCAGCCCTTGAGCTTATGGAGACTCAACAGACCTTATAGGCATGCGATAAGTGCAAAGAAACAAACTATGTACTTTGGAGCATCAAGGAGAATGAGTCGATACAAAACAGATAGGTTCGCAGGTTGACTAGCTCAAAAAAGTTACTATCTATGGAAGAGACAATGAAATTCAAATGCCCATAGCAACCAGTGTGATTACAATTAGAAACAATCCTTTTATGGGAGTGATACACATAGGGTTGAGTTTATGGAATGCACAAAAGTATAAGGAATAAGCAAAATATGCTATAGGAATGAATGCGACATTCACCGGTGGTACTTCCTATTTTTCAGGAATACGCAGATTGACCCGAAGACAGAAAAACTCAGATTTCTCCCAATCTAGTGAACCAAATGCTATGAACATTTATAGACATAAACTAGATACTTATACCTTTCCAATGAGTCATCTTGCACTCAATTTGGACCTCTGAGGAGCGAGCAGCAGCCTCTGCAAGATTACTGTTGATGAAGAAGATGATGTAGAGAATTGAAGGAGCAAGACAACGATGGTAACAAGTGTATGTATATTGCTTCCATGTAATGTACAAGTGATTTCAAGTCCTTATATAAGCTCTAGGAGTATTCCACGACTTCTACAAGTTGAATTTGAATTCAAATGAAGGTGGGAATGGTTGTTGGAGGGAATCACTTCACTTTCCTACAATCTAGGAAAAGTGAAGATCTACTTTGACCTACTTTTAGGTGATTGATTGCTTGATTGAATGCAACTTCAACCACCACAAATTTGTGGGATTTTGGCTCTATATTTCTACCTTTACATGTGTAAAGCTCAAGGCTTTTACAACGGTAAATGAGCCATCAAAAACCTCTCAAAAAAATACAATAAATGAGCATATGAAAAAGACCTCTCCAACAAATATTCTTTCAACGCGATAGCCTTGATGTAGATCAAATCCACATCAAGCATAATGTAAGCTTGATGTTCCAACAGCTCCCCCTCAAGCTAAAGTATGCTTGAGTCTTCATTCTCTGATAGGTTGAATACCTGCCATAGCTTTGAATCTACAAAGCTTTATTCCATCAAGTGCCTTCGTCATCATATCTGCTACTTGCTTTTCAGTAGGAACAAAAGAAATGCCAATCTCCTTTGCCATGTGCTTCTCCCTGATGAAGTGGTAATGGACTTCTATGTGCTTGGTTCTCGCATGAAAAATAGGATTTGCCGCTAGATGCATGGAACTTACATTATCTCCAAATATGTGAGGTTTGGAACTCACAAGTCCCAAATCTGTATACAATGCTTTTAACCATATTGCTTCTTGAGTTGCTATGGTCAAGCCTTTGTACTCTGCTTCAGTTGAAGATAAAGTAACTGTTGGTTTATTCTTGGAACTCCATGACACTAGCTTCGAACCTGCAAATGCTAAGTAACCAGATGTACTTTTTCTGTCATCCTTAGCTCCTGCCCAATCTGCATCTGAGTAGATTTTGATATCCAAATCTGAAGAGTAAGGATAGAATATACCTTGGTTGATTGTACCTTTGAGATACTTAATTACTCTCTTAGCCGCATCCATGTGTGGTCTTCTCGGTGAGTGCGTGAACTGACTACGCACTCCCACACTATATGAGATGTCTGCCCTTGTATGAGTAGCATATATCAAGCTACCTACTAAGCTTTGATACTCTTTAATGTCTTCAATTTTCTCACCTTCATAGACACTAAGTTTATGATTCATCTCCAAAGGTGTACCTGTAGGTTTAGTGTTCTCCATTTTGAACTTGAGAAGAAGATCCTGAATGTATCTTCTTTGAGTCAAATACATTCCTTCATCTGTATATATCACCTGCATACCTAGGAAATATGTGAGCTCACCTAGGTCACTGATTTTGAACTCCTCTTGCATGTGTCTCTTGATCCTTTGAATGCCATTTAGATCATCACCTGTCACAATAATATCATCTATATATACACATAGATAGATAACCTCATTGTGATCTCTTTTGATGAATAGAGAAGGATCTGAGCTGCTAGCTTTGAACCCTTGATCTTGAAGATATGTAACCAACCTGTAATCCCAAGCTCTAGGAGCTTGTTTCAATCCATATAATGCTTTCTTAAGTCTGCAAACATAAGATGGATGATTAAGGTTTGCAAAACCTAGTGGTTGTGACATGTATACCTCTTCACTTATCCAACCATTTAAGAATGCATTTTTCACATCAAGTTGGAGGAGTCTCCAATTCCTTGCAGCAGCTACACTTATCAATGTCTTGATTGTAGTCATCTTTGCAACCGGTGAGAATGTTTCCTCATAGTCTATACCATGAGTTTGTGATCATCCTTTGGCAACTAATCTTGCCTTGTACCTGCAAACTGATCCATCTGAATTTCTTTTAACTTTATATACCCATCTCCAACCAATTACCTTTTGATTCGGTGATATTGGAACCAAATCCCAAGTGTCCATCTCCTTCAATGCATCTATCTCTTCGTTCATGGCCTTTTCCCAATTAGGGTTTCCCTTTGCCTCTTCATAGGTTGAGGGTTCCTCTGAAATAGAGTCTTTTGCCAAGTAGATTGAATGCTTTGTAACAAATGTGGAATCATATCCATACCGTTCTGGTTGTTTCTTCTCTCTTGCTGATCTTCTAGGTGTTTGTTTTGAGCATTCTCCAACCTCTTGCATCTTTGCTTTACCTCTTGACTTCCATAGCTTGTAATCCCTTTCTCTTTCATCTTGGTCATCATCTGTATCACTTATCACCTGGTAGTCACTTCCCTTTTGATACCTTTGTCCTGCAAGAACTCATCAAACTCTTTGGAGAAGTATTCTCCCCCTCCATCAGATCTGAGCTTCTTTAGTGATCTACCTGTATGATTCTCCACATGTGCAAGATACTTCTTGAAGCAATCAAACACTTCATTCTTACTTTTGATAAAGTATAGAATAGTCCATCTACTATGGTCATCAATAAATGAGACATAATACCTTGATCCTGCCAATGAAGGTTCTTGACTTGGTCCCCATACATCTGTATGTAATAAGTCCAATAAGTTGTTGTGGATGTAGCCTTTGTGGTTAAATGGTTATCTTTGTGCCTTCCCAATCTGACATGCATCACACATGTTGATCATGTGTTGCTTTGATATGTTCGGTAGTCCTATAACACTTTGATCCTTGCATATATCCTTCAAGGTTCTTTCATTCACATGAGCAAGTCTCTTATGCCACACTTCAAGCTCACTTAGGGTTTGAGACCCAAAGTTGAATAGAGCTATGTTCTTGGTTTCTCCTACTTCAAAAGTAAAGAGCCTACCATGCTTCTCACCTCGGGCTATCTTCTTGAAGCCTTGACATGGATCTTCCACAAAAGCTCCATGTTGGGTGAACCTAACTTGCAAGCCTTTTTCAACTATTTGGCCTACACTTATTAGGTTTTCAGTGATAGTGGGTACATAGAGAACCTTACTCAGAATGTTTGTCCTGCCATTGGAAGCTTTGACATTACCAATCTTCTCCACGAACATCCTGAATCTATGTAGAACAAATGATCATCTTCTTTACCTTCTTTGTGGCTTAGATTCATAAGAAGCAATGAGTCTTCATGTGGTTGATCTTCTGAATAATTGTTGTAGTCCCTTCTATTATAGCTTTTATTGTTATTATTGAAGTTGTGTCCACCTCTGCCTCTATTGTTGCCATATCCACCTCTTCCACTTCCTTTCTGGGTCTTCCCATTGAACCAGCAATTTTGAGTGGTGTGGTTGGTCTTATCGCATATGGCACAAGGTTGAACATTCTAACCTTTGGCTTTGCCTTGCTTTGGTCCTTTCTTCTTCCCTTTCCACTTGCTCTTGCTTGCGAAGTTGGCTTGGGAAGTCTCTTATTCATGTTCTTCCTTCTTCTTGCCTTTTTGCTTCTTATCCTTCTTATCTGCATATAGAGCACTAGTTGAATTACCATGATAAGAGTTACCTTCCTTTATGCTATTGTTGGCTTCTTGATTGAAGAGTTGTCCAAGAAAGATGTTGAAGTCTGGAGTTTGCACATCCATGATGAGATCATAAGCCGTCGTGAAGGATTGCCATTGCTTATCACTTCGAATGCCATTGAGAATTTGCCTCATGATGACCTCTTCTTCAATCAGCTCTACAATGGATGCTAATTGATCCGCAACCTCTTTGACCTTGGTAACAAAATCTGTGATGGTTTGTTTAGGCTTCTTCTTCATTTGGTTGAACTCGTTCCAAAGATGATTCTTTCTTGCTTAGGTACTAGCAGAAAAGAAAGTCTCGAGGGCATCCCAAGTCTCTTGAGATGTCTTGCATCCTCTAATATGTGGTAATAGAAAGTCAGAGATAGAGTTCAGTATGTACGACTGTAGCTCAGTGATGAGTAGCACCTCCTTTAATGTCAATCCGGGAAGACGTGAGGATGGTATGAAGACCACGAGCAAGTGGAAGCACAAGTGCGTGAGTGAGAAGCACACAAGCATGCACACACATACACGCACACGCGCACACACGGCAAGAACAAAGAGAGTAAGACAATGGAATCTCTTCTATTGCAACCAAGTTCTCATACAAGCTCAAACTACAAGAAGCTAGCCCCAAAAATGAGCTCTCTAGCTCTATTTATAGTTTTTGACTAGCTTTGGCCCTGTCCAGACCTAGTGTCCGGCCTAGTTAAAAGTTAGGTTCCTGGGCTTATTTGAGGGCTCAAACGAGATCTAAAAATTATGAAAATTGGCAGGCAACTACTTCTAAGGCTCCCCAAGCTCGAGGACTCCTCGGCTTGTACAAAATGGAGCTACAAAAAGGTGAAATGATATTTACAAGGGTTTTTAGTGATGAGAATCACTTAAAAATGATGTAAGGGTTTTGAAAAAAAATGAAGGGTTGCCTTAGTGCTAGATCTGCATGTGTGTCCGTACTTGCTTCTTCCCCTATACTGCCAACACTCTCCCCCCCCTAGGGTCTGTCGCCTTTGACAGACCTCTGTTCCACAGTTTGATCAATGTACTTCTGCAGGAGGTCGGTTGCCAATTCTTGTTCTTTGATTCTCAAACCTCTGATCATGTCTCGTTGCAAAGCCTCCCAATCAACTGTACCAGGCATGTCAGGTTGTGGCATCGTGTAAAGCTCGGAATGCATTGTTTGCTCGCATGCAAAGAGATGGAGTAAATGCGTAGGCCGTGGCGCGAATACCTCTGAATGTGCTTCCCAAAACCCCGTGGTGAACATATCGTCAAATGTTTGCTTGTAGCAGGCAGGGAGATATCTTATGCGTGCATGCCACGCGTAAGCCACTCGTATGCTCGGGGTTGTGCTCATATCATATAGCAGGTCGTAGTTACCATTAATAAACCCGGGAATAGGAGGTTGAATACGGCATACATTGCGAAAAGTTTTGAGTACGACCTGCATCATATCGAAGATCTTGAGCATCATCTGGCATGGGGTGGAGACGTGGTATCCAATGTCTGATGGTTGCCATCATGTATGACACCATGGGAGTACCAGTTGGGGGAGCGATGGCGGGGTAATTGAGCCATTCTTTACAGTTCGCGTTGTTCTGAACCTTGATTGCAAAAGCTTTCCATGATCTTCGTCTTTGGACTGGCCCAAAACACGGATTGTACTTCAAATGCATGGGGGCGTGATCCCATGTTCTAAGCATTTCTGGGTAAGTTTTGAGTAACTTCTGCCTCCAAGTGGGTTGGAATATGGCCCCTTTTCGTGCTTCTTCTGGTATATCTTCTGGTTCAAACTGTGTGGCAAATGTTGGGCACTTGTTGGTGACTCTTTTGATTTCTGCGTTGTAGTCGGCCAACAATACAAAATAGGGCTTGTATTGTAATTCTGAGCTAGTGATAAGGCGTCTAGAGGCAATGTGCCTGAAGTACTCTGAGTGAAGGATGGTGTCCTCAATGGCCTTCATTGCCAGCATCTGAGTGGATATCCGCTCCTGATGAGTTTTCCCCATTTCCTCTACCTGTTTCATCCATGCTGATGGGGGTTCCTCATAGGTATCTTAACCTTCTTCTGTGATGCGTCCGCCTGGAAATGGTTGAGGCTCATAGGTGTCGTCGAATGCTTCCACCACTGGAATAATAACTGCTTCTTCTTCTAACGGTTGCTCTGGTGGGGAAGGAGGTCGCTCGTACTGCATCAACTTCAATTTTAATTCTGCAATCTGTTGCCGTAACTCCAGTACGTCATCGGTCGTTGAATGTTCAGGTTCAGGTGAAGTGGCAGCGTCGGTCATCTCTTTAGGTTCTCGTTGGTGTGGTGTAGACTCTTGAGATCTCTGTAGGTCCTTCAGTTGGTTGGCAAGCTGATCATGTGCTTCTAAAAGATTGGCATAAGTTTCCAAGATCTGTTGTATGCTTTCTGAGGGAACAGCTTGAAATTTAGCCGGGTCTATGGGTGCTCCCGGGGTGTTCTCCATGGCAGCCTCGAGGTTCTCTTGGTTTTGTTGTTGAAGCCGTCTGTTCTCTTCTTGAGCTGCTGCAAGATGTCGTCGTAGCAAGGCCATGTTTCGTTGAAGCCTTGCATTGCGGCCCATTTGATCTCGAAGCTGTTCCTCCATGGCTTTGCTCGCCTCGCTTCCAGTTGCGCATTTGCATGTTCGAGGGCGGATATTTCGCTTTGTGACTTCGTATGACTGGACTCCAAAGCATTGACACGCTCTTGGAGTGTTGCCGAGAGGGTGCAAAGCTCTTTGTTATTTTCTTCCAATAATTTATATTCCTGCTTAAGCTGAGTGGCAGCTTCGAGCATGGTGTCGAGTGCAAGACTAAATGAGGTGGATGCAGGGGTAAGGATGGAAGATGCAGGGGGGTGGGAAGTGGGAATGGGAAAAGTGAATGTTGTGCCTACAGTGCTTGGAAATGGCGACGTGAGTGAAATGATATGTGGTGATGTTGGGATAACAGTGGTGGTGGGTGATCCTGTGGATGGTGAGATGTCCATGGGATCGGACGTGAGAGTGTGTGATTCGTGCACTGTGAATACAGGAATGGTGGGTGGTGTGATAGTGGTGGCAGTGAATGTGGGGGAGTGGGGTTGGGAAAAGGACTTTTTATTATAAGTATCCACCTGTTGGAGTATATTTACAAGGTTTGTCCAGAATGAGGGTTGTGTGACTTGGGTTGAGTGTGAGGCAGTTGCTAGGGGAGTGGTGGATAGGGTTTGGGTGTGAGTGAATGGAAGAGGATGGGATGAGGTCTGGCTATTGGCAGGTGGTTGTCCAAGGGCGGGAAGATAGGAAGGGTGACCTATTATGGTTTGATCGGTGGTCGGATGACCGGTGTGAGGTTCCAAAATTTGGGTGGAAGTGTGGGACGTGGGTAAAGGGAAGGATGTAAAAACGGAGGTGTGTACAATGGTTTCGTGATGGGTGGATATCGGTTGTTCAGGAGGAATAGTGGAGAGGGGTTCTGAAGGGTGGATGGAAGGTGGGTGTGGAGATGGTACGTGTGTAATTACCTCATGTTCGTCGGTGGGACTCGGGCTCGTCATGTGAACATCTTCAGAAATTATAGTTGGCAAGGCGGTAGAGGTTTCCATTTGAATCATTTTCCCGCGTCGTGGTCATGTATCAATTCTTCGTTGATCATAGACACGGTTTTCCTGATAGACCATTGTCCTCAATGCCTCCCCGATCCCACATGTCTCTGCCAATAAATTCAATGATTCCACAAAGTTGGAGTCAACGTTCTCGGCTTGAAGCATCTGGTTCACTAGAGCTCTATTCGCCGCTTCTGTCAGCTTATGTCTTCTCTGTACCTGCTTGATTGTCTTGTACAGCCGTCTGAGTTGTGCTGTGTAAGCAGGGACCTCCTCTTCACTGTCTTCCGGGTCATTTCTGTGTGCGCCTTCCTGCACTTGTGTGTTTGGGTCATGAGGATGTTGTGCCACTTCTTCCCCATGTACTCTGCTCGTCTCGCCCCGTGGCTGTTCTCTTTGGGCTGATGCACCCGGACCCACATTGTCAAGGGAATCTTCATTGTCGGATAGTGGGACCGTCTGCAGGAATCTTTCAAAATCGAAATTTGGATCTTCTGTGAAGGTGGCCATAGATGCAAACTCTGCATCGGTAGGTAATGGAGGGGCGGATGGAACGGGTTGTACCACCTCTCTCGCTTGAACTCCTTGAAGATGGATCGTGAAAGGTGTGACTTGAGCTTCTGGTCGGGGAGAAGCTTCAGTCGTGGCTTCTTGAGGGATCGTTACCTAGGAGAGCGATCCACGCATTCGTTTTGCAGGCTGACTCCCTGACTTCCGCCCTTTGAACAGCTCGAGGTGTGCATACTTTAGGGCTCGAGCAACTGGCACATCATATGCAAGACATCTGTATATGATTCTTGTCAGCGCACAACAACCATGTAAAGTGGGCTTCCTCGCTCCCCGCTTGCCTGCCTCATATACTTGATCTAAGATCCATACCGGCATCTTAATGGGCAAGCTTCCGGTCTCTGCTAAATACAGCCCGTACCATATCTTCTTGTGAGGCTGAGTGAAATGGTCCTGAGCGGGAAATGCGAAGTGCTGGAGGAACATCCGCAGAGGTATGGCGATGTTGGGGGTGAGGGCGCACATTTCTTTTAGTTTCTTGATTCTATTGCTTTTCATCGACTCCGGTATCAATGGGTCGCGATCTGAAGGCACATGAGTGCCATACATTTGAAGGGCTTCCCTGATTAACGTTACATTTAATTCAAACTTCCTCATCTCCTCCAGATTGGATAAGGAGGGCACCCAGAATGTGCCTAAATGATCTTTATCCCCGGTAGGTTTCAGCGTAGCAATCAAGTAGTAGCACCTGAGGAAGTCGGGTTTAGGTAGAGCTGCACTGAAGTAAGCTTATAGTCCTGCCTTTTGCCAGATATCTTGAAGTGGAGCTGCATTCTTTAAGGTCTCAAATTCTCTTGAAAAGAATTGGAAGGTCCACCAAACCCCTCCACACTCCATCTTGGACTCCCAGATGTGATCTGCGTCTCCCAAATCTCCTGGCATTTCATTGAACCAATGGGAGTGCCCTTTTACTCTTTCGGTTAGTCCACTGGGTGGATCTGGAATAGGAATCCTTTGCACATTCAAGAATTCTTCCGGCCGAGCTGTTGGTGGAGCTTCCACTGGCATGGCATCCCAATTGATTGGAGCATGGGCACCTGCCTGAGAGCTTGTGCCTGCCGCTGTTGCCATGAGAGTAGGGTGCTTATCTGCTGGAAGAAGAAAGGCACATTAGTGTTGCATAGGAAACAAGATGTAATGGTGTTCCCTTCACAATACTAACATGACAATTCCGGAGGTCAGTGGTTAGTGGTGAAGTGTTTATGATAGGTGTGAGTGGTGATTAAAGATCAGTGTCATCCTAGATGCATACTTTGGTTATGCAATGGGCTCGGAATGCTCATGTGTTAGTGTGGACGGATTTACAGAATAGGGTCAGGGGGTTTAGTACACAGTTTAATTCTCCACACTTTGATAGAGGAGTCGTAGCTCTTAGAGCTAAAGACAGGTGAAGATTTCTGTATGAGAGTGTGATGTATTTGGGACCTTTTGGGTACCCATTTCCCGACATTCCGAGGGTTGATGGGGGTGGGGATAGTGAGAGGTGTAGGTATCTTTTCATTTTCTGAGTTGTTGGTCATGAGTACTTGTGGAAGGTGTTTCATCCTAGTGCCTGAAGGTGAAGTAATTTGGGCTTGTAAGCAGGCCTTGGGCACCCATATCTGTCTAGCATTAGGGGTGGCCTTCATTGACCGCTTAGGAACCCAAATAGAAATGGTATGCCTAGTGGTTATCCTAGGGGGCTTCTTCACTTTGTTCCTTGAGGGTGAGCCACGTTTCTTGTCTCCTTGAGAGTCTGCTATTAGAGCTGTGGGTTTTCCATCCTTGTGTATCCAGATTTGCTTCACGCCACGAGATGCTCTATGTAGCATGGGTTGGCGCTCCTGCCTCTTGATCAGCGGCCTCCTTCGTGTAGAGTGATGTTCGGTCTGCTCGTTTAGAATCTTCTTTGGATCAGTTAGGAACTCCTTCTTGGCTCCTGAACCTTCAGTAAGATTGACATTCCTCTGCACCATAGAAGTTTGGACAAGCACAACATTGTTATCTTCATGTGGATTCCTGGAGGGACCAGGAGTTGGTGCCTGTTCTATTGGTTTGAGTGCTTGATTTTCTAATTCAATCGTGAGACGGCTTTGGCCTACCCAAGCCTGAAGAAGTCCACTTCTTAGGTTGAGGTTGACTACGTGATCATAGATCCAGTCTTGGCCTAAGACAAGAGGTGCGGTCAGATCCTCGTCTTCACACACTAGCACTTTTGCTGTCATGAGGACCTCTTGTATGTAGAGGGGAAGATCCACCTCTCCCATACAAGGGGTTTCAACACCTCCTAATCCTATCAGATATGCTTCTAGGGGTTTTACCTCCAATTGCAGCTGCTGGCAATAAGAAAGCTGAACTGCACTTGTGGCTGCTCCTGAATCAATTAATGCTCTCACGCTTGTGCTGCGGTCTCTTTGTCCTATTTCTAGGGTCACAAAAGGTCGTCGGTCCACTATCTTATGGGTACGTTCACCTGCAGTCTCACACATGGCCATGTGATAGCCTGGAGACTCTTGAGTGTCAGTCATAGGCTGATCCCTCCCTTGTCTCCTCAACTTCATTCGTCTGATACGCTCTAAGGCCTCTGCTTGTGCTTCTTCTCGAATTCGTTTTTCCTCCTCTTTACGTTGCTTAGCCGTATTGAGTCGGCTTAGCATTTCCTCCGTGAGGTGTTCTTGATACAGCTTGACTCTGCACCCGCTAATATAGTTTGGGAGAACATCCCCCTCTAGAGTGGCTAGTTGTACTGCTCCACTCGTGGAGATCCTATTGATGATCATAGGTCCGTAGCCTCTCTTTTCTAGCTTTCTTGCATGTTGTTTCAATGTGTAGACTAACACTAGATCTCCTGCTTTCAAGCCCTTATCCTTCACATGGGCATCAAAGTATGCCTTTTGCCGTTTCTTTGCAGCATAGATGCCTGCTGCTGCTCGTAGCCTCGTCTCACCTAAACGCTCTAGATCAAAGATCCTAGAGGACAACTCGTGTCCATTCCACTCATGCTCTTGTGCTACTCTTAAAGCTGGAATTAGGAAATCTAATGGTAGCACCGCATTTTGTCCGAAGACCATCTGAAATGGGGTGGCATTGAGTACCGTTTTGTAAGCAACTCGGTATGCCCAAACAGCATGATGAAGTTGTTTGTCCCAATCCGAGCGTTTATTATTTACAAGTTTCGTCAATACGTTACATAGGATCTTATTCGTGCTCTCGGCTTGTCCGTTAGCTTGTGGGTGATAGGGTGCAGACTTCTTATGTATCACCATGAATTCTTGAAGGAGATTTTCAATGACCTCATTCAAGAAGTGCGTACCTCTATCACTAACCAACTCTATTGGTAACCCATATCTAGTGAACACATTTTCGAATAAGAACTTAGCCGTCGTTTGAGCATCATTCTTTGTCGTGGCTTTTACTTCCACCCACTTTGTAAGGTAATCTGTGGCTACAATAATATATTCTGCGTGGGAGTTTCTAGCTGGGGGGTTGATGGGACCTACAAAGTCTATACCCCACTTTGAAAATGCACGTCCTCCCATCATTGGCCTTAAAGGCATTTCATCTTTTCTTATCGGATATTGGGCACGTTGGCATGTGTCACAACTCTTCACATAAGTATGTGCATCCATATGAAGAGTGGGCCACCAAAGTCCTGAAAATAGAGTGGTCTTAATTACCCTGTCAGGCCCAAAGTGTCCACTTGCAGCACCGCTGTGTGCAGTTTCTAAGACTTTCAAATAGTCTGATTCATGAACGCACAGTCTTAGGTAACCATCCTTGCCTCTTCGATATAGGTTGTCTCCTACTAAGGCATAGTCTTGAGCCTCTTGCTCCATGCTCCGTTTTCTTGCAAGACTAGCCTGATTGGGTAATGTTCCCGATCTCATGAACTCGACCAATGGAGCACTCCAATCTGGGATTAATGACACGTGATAAAGAGTGGCATGTTCCACTGGGGGTCTCTTCTGGCACACTGGGCAATTGTGAATCCACTCTTGTATTTCTTTGTCCATGCTAGGCCAATACACTCCTAAGCGTTTTAGATTCTGCAATGTTCGTTGTTTAGAGTAGTGATTCCCTAGCAATCCCTCATGGGCTTGTTGCAACCAACTAGTATGTTCATCGTCCTCGACACAACAAGCTAATACGCCCTCGGCATCTTGCTTGTACATACTTCCGGCCAATATTTGATACTTTAGTGATTTTACAATTTCCTCTTTGCTTGTTTTCAAATTCTTATTTGCAGGCCCGAAGGTTAGGACTGGTGCCAACTTATTTGCCCATTTAGGAACAACTTCTAAATTGAACAGATAAGCATCGGGCAATTCATCAGACACTCCTTGCGGTGGCTCTCCTGAAGTGATGCGAGAAAGATGGTCAGCCCTAAGATGGGTTCTACCTTTCCTGACAACAACTTCAAAGTCGTATTCCATTAGTAAGAGGAACCATCTTACTAAGCGGCCTGTATTGCAAGGTTTATTGACCAAATATAGTAAAGCTTGATGATCAGTGAAAAACTTGAACTTATTGGCCAATAGATAGTGTCTAAACTTCTTCACAGCATATACCATACCTAGGCCTTCCCTCTCCGTTGTGGTATAATTTCATTCAGCTGCATTTAATTGCCTACTAGCATATGCTATCGGCAAATCTAGGTTTCCTTCACCTGTGGGTTGTGCTAGCACACATCCTATTGCATGATTTGAGGCATCTACATGGACATGAAAGGGTTTGCTCCAATCCGGAGTAGTCAATATTGGTGTTGTGCACAAACGTCTCTTCAGCTCGTTGAAGGAAGTCTCGCATTCCTCACTCCACTCAAAATTTGTTAATAACCCATAAAGAGGTTTAGCTATGATGGCATACATGTGGATAAACCTATGGTAATATCCACAATGGCCCATAAAGGCTTGTACCTCTTTAACATTCCTTTGTCTAGGCAATTCTGCTATTGCTCTTACCTTGTCTTCATCTGTTGATATTCCATTCTTAGAAACAATGTGACCTAAGATCTTGCCTTGTCGTACCATAAACACACACTTCTCTGGATTCAGACACACTCGATAATCTCTACACTTGTTGAAGATTTGCCTGAGCTCAGGGATGTGGTAACTTCTCTCTTGGGAATGAGCACACAAATCATCCACATATACTTCTAAGCTCTTTCGCAAGAACTCTTTGAAGACATGACACATGAGTCTTTGGAATGTTGCAGGTGCATTGGTGAGCCCAAATGGCATCACACGAAATGCAAAGATTCCCCATTCTGTGGCAAAGGCCGTTTTGTGTTGATCTTCGGGGGCAATGGCTACTTGGTTGTAACCTGAAAATCCATCAAGGAAGCTGTAAACTTCCTTGCCTGCAACACGCTCCAATAGATGTTCGGTGATTGGAAGTGGATAACTATCTCGGATCGTAGCGGCATTGACTTTTTTAAGGTTAATGCACACTCGCAATTTCCCATTCTTCTTGGGCACCACTACAATGGGGGACACCCATTCAGTGTGCTCAATCTCATAGATGAATCCGGCTTTAATCAGCCTATCAATTTCCTCTTTTATTTTGGCTGCATAATTGTCATTATATGTGTAGGGCTTTTGTTTGGTGGGCTTGGCATCAGCGGTCATCGGAATCGTATGAGAGCAAATCTCTGGATCTACTCCTTTCAAGTCTCTATAGTGCCATGCGAACACATCCCTATATTCCCTTAATAGAGCTACAAGCTCTGCTTCTTCCTCTGCACTTAGGTCGTCTCCTATGTACGTACATCGCTCTTCGTTCCCTTCAATGGTCACTACAATTTTTTTGGTCTTTTCTTTATTGTCATATGCTTCTCCTATAATGGCCTCTCTCTTAGGCATTCGTACCAAAATCTTCCGGTCTTCCACTTCATATTTCTTGAAATTTTCTGGTACTTCGAACAATGATTCTTCCTCTTCTTGTTTCACTGCCTTCCTTTTCTTTTTCTTTTGACCTCCTTCACTTCCTTTCTTTGAATTTATCGTTTTAATACTCGCCAGGGGTTCTTCTTCTTTTTGGGTTAACACTCCTAGGTCTTCTAAGTAGTGTTCCTCTGAGTCGAAGTATGTATCCATCACAATGGATTCTAGATCATCGTCATTCTCTTCTTCTTCTATGAACTCACTAGGATCACACTCTTCCAACAAGGGCTGACACATGAACACTGAAATATCATAACCCTCCTCATCACAATGAGGTGTCCATTGTTCTTCATTGACTGCAATGTCCATGGTAGCTAAGATTTTTGCCCAACCATGAGGCTCAAATTCCTCATCTGGAAATATCACCGGTGTATAGGCTGGGTCTTTTATTGGTCTATCTCCTGGGGGAGTTCCTTCTTCTCTCGCTTTTAGGCGCTTTTCCTCTTCCTCAGCGACCTTGCACACCCACAAGTGAGTATCTTCATGCAGCCAGGATGGTTCAGGTGAACTTCCAGAATGCACGGAGATAGAATCTTCCTTCGCTTTGTGGATAGGATTCCACTGTAGGGGTGGTACATCTCTGAAGGTGTAATCCTTCAGATTGACCTTGGTGGTGACCCCTAAGTGCTGTAAGTACAAGGAGTTGGTTCCCCAATCCTGTACTATTTGCAATTGTCGTAGGAAGGGTCTTCCTAGGATCATCTCGTAAACATTATTCTTCTCAAAGTCACATATAGCAAATGTATGTTCAAACTCTACACCACAAGTGGTTAGAGTTATCCCTTCAAGCAATCCGAGAGGTCTTTCAAAATGACCATCTGCCATTTGAAGTTTCATTCTCGTTGGTCTTAAGGTGGGTTTGCCCCATCGCTTCCACAAGGAGGTGGTCGCAATAGCAACACCAGCACCCGAATCCACAATTGCTTTGGTTGTGTAACCTTGATAGGTGATCGGAAGATAAGTGTTACCTTCTTCACCTTCGCTCATATCTCCTATCTTGTCGAGAGGTATCTCTGGTACTTTTTGCTTAGAGCCTACTTTTGGTGTATTGGATTCAAGTTCTAGAACCTGATCCTTCACATGATTCCAGAGCTCCGGTTTTGCCTTGACCAGCTCCTCTACAGTGAGATGACATTGAACCTTAGTGTTCTTCACAACATCAGTGTTTCTTGGAATCACTGAGTCTTCATTTCTTACCAATATTGTGGGGGCTCTGATCTGGAGAGATTCAGATTCCCATGGGCCTGTGAAATGAGGCAACTCCTGTAAAGAATTAGATTCAAAATCTAATCTCTCATCCTCTTGTTGCTCTGTTTGATCTCCATAGATAGACGGAATGTCTTGGGGAAATTGATCACGAAGGTCATCAATCTCAGGAATAGGAGGGGAATCACCCTTCTCCTTGGCCCACTTCTCTTCTTGTATTTCCCGCAAGAACTCTTGAGAGTACTGTTGAATTGAAGGAGGTATTCCAGCATCCGTGGAATTAGGAACATAAGCTCCCTTTGGTGGTGAGCTTCCTCTTTCAACAACTGGTTGAGCCTGTGGAGGTAAAGAAACTTGTGATTTGTTTACCAACTGCTCTAATCTTTCTAGTAAGCCTTGGAAATGCAATTCCGGCTTGACAGAGTTTATCTGATTGAACTTTTGACTAGTCTCAAGTATAGCTTGAGCTTGTTCTACCATTTTCATGCACATTTTCATCCGTTCAATCTCTAAATCTGCTCTAGGGTAACTCTTGTCTAGGTTTGCAGTTGTTGGCCCTTCTTGAAGTCGAGCCTGGTAGGCCTTGAACATCATGTCCAAGCCTTCAGGAGTGGGGTCAGCTAGTACTGATCCTACTCGGGGTGGTGGGTGGGTTACGTAGGGTGTATTAGAGGGTGAACGAATGGAGGGTGATGGGGATGCTAGTGGTGGAAGTGTGTGGGAGTGCGGTTGAGATGTGATCTCTATGATTTTTGCCTTGGTTTCTCTCAAGCTTTCTTCAAGTTCGTTTATCTTTTTTGCCCATTGCCTCTTCATTCTTTCACGACTATCCTTCCAGGCTCTAGTCCTCTTTTTGGTTATGCTCTCTGTTTCACTCACCTCGGGGCTCTTTTCCTGACCAACACCTTGGTGTTGTTGAAGTGCCTGGGCTCTTGTGATCACCTACACAGGTGCAGTGGAAGTCACACTCCCTGTGGAGTCTACAACTAACCCAACGACATTGATAGGAGTGATTTTAGGCATGTTATTAGGGTTCTTTGGGCAATCTCGTAGGAGATGTTCTTTCCCGCAGTCTTGACAGAAACCCTGAATGGTTACTGGTTGAGGTTGTGTAGGGGAAGGCAGTGGACAATCACGTATAAGGTGATCTCCCTGACATCTGAAGCATGGTCCTCTAGGAAATGGGGGTCGTACCTGCCTAGGTTGAGGTCTAGAGTTGGGGTTTGTGTACATGACATTAGCATACTCAGGTTCCCCACTATTTTCACTTGGGTCCTCATAGTAGTATGACTCGTTATGCTCGGGTGACTGCATGTAGTAAGCCTGTGGGCTATCCATATGTGTGGAGTCAAAACTATGGTCACTTGGATCACTGTCTGATAGCAATGGGGTGACTGGGACTATGGCTCTATTCGGATTTTCTTCAGTAGATGCATATTTCACTGGGATCACATTGGTTGGAGCAGGGGGTTGCTGCACTAGGACTGGTTGAGGTCTCTGCTGCCCTTGATAAGGTGGCTGATAAGTTTGCTGTGGTCTGTTGTATTGTGGTGATGGGTACTGATTCTGGTATCTACCATGTTGTGGATATGGCCGAAGATAATTTTGCCTAACAGCTTGTTTGTTATATGGGCAGTCTTGTGCCGTGTGATTGGTGTACCTGCGCTCTATGGTGCAGTACTGGCTACTAGGATTCGCCTGAGGTTGGGCCATAATGGGACATACACTTGCCATATGTTCACCGCCACAATTGTAACACCGCTTAACTGGGGCAAATCTTGGAATTTGCTTGCTAGAGACACCTAGTTTTTGGGCTACCTTCTCTGCAAGTTCCTCGATGGATGTGAATTGACCAGATGTCATGTTACTAGAGCTATCAGAATCCTTATAGATTTTTGATAGTTCTAATTCCTCACCTAGATTGTCCTCAATGTCTATGCACATGCGCACGCACTCTTCTATCGTTCTGGGGTCCTTCATGTACACATATGACCTGAGCTTAGTACTCAACAATCCATCTAGGAACAAGGCCACTTGTTTGGCTGGTGTGGGTAACTCCGGCATCGGGCATCTCTCCAGGTACTGTCTAAATCTTCTTCCAGCTAGTCTGACCGTCTCTTGAGGTGTTTGTTTGAAGTTATGAATTAGTGAGGAGGTGTTATGCCTGATTCCACTCTTAGAAAACTCAACAATAAATGCCTCTAAGAGTTGGTCTATGTTTCTAAAATGCCTCTCATTCAGTGGTTGAAACCACGTAAGGGCAGTGTTCCTAAGGGTTAGACCGAAAGCATTATATTGTGTGAATAGGTCCTCTACCTGTTCAGCTTTCAATACTTGCCGAAATTCTGCAACATGGTCATAAGGGTCTCCCGTGCCATCGAAGTAATTCTTCATGGACTTCACCAGTTGAGTTGGTCGCAGGGTCCTAGTGTGTTCTCTCGGCCTTGGCAAAGGAAAATCATCAATATTCCTTTGATTCCATGGGGTTCTATGTCTCTCCAGTTCCGCTCTATTCCTTTCTGTTCCCGTTCTTTCTCTTCCTAGGGAGTTGGCAAAACTTACCTCAGGTTTGTCTCTACTTCTATCTCTTTGAGCTCCATGAGCTTGGGAGGTCCCAGCTCCTTGGTAACCAAAGGACACATTAGACCTTGGTTGGGGAAAAACAAATTCACCCTTCCATGTGTAGGCATGTCTGCCATGCTCAGTGACCACGAAGATTCTCTCTGATGCATTGTCTAGGTAGGTTACTTGGCCTGGGCTATCAGGGTCTTTAAACTCATAGATTGTGAGGGCACTCACTTCCTGAGGTTGAGAAGATTTATATCTCCAAAAAGCCTCATCGGTTTCTCGGTTTAAAAGCAGATCTATGCTTTTATTATCCTGTGGAATCCACTCTGGAGTCATGATTCTGGTCAAGACAGATTTACCACGGGGAGTTCTTGGCTCTCTCTCTAAGTTCCCTTGCTCTATATCACCCATGTCGGTCTCCGCAATCACATTTCCAAACTCATCAGTTCTATCAGGAAGAGTGGTGACTACATATATAGTTCCCTCTTTATCTAGGTATGCTCCATTCTCAAACTTGACTACCGGGTGGTCTAATCCATGGGGTTGATCGGGGTTCTTAATCTGGACCACCGATCTTCTCAGTCCGTCTTCGTAGATGCGAGCACCTAGACGATTCGTCCTGATGTATTCCAGCTGAGTCTTGTATGGTCCTTCTGGCTTTTCTAGATACGCCAACCCTGAACTACCTACTGGTCTCTCCATGTGATAGGACATCTCAGAATCACTTGTTTCTGATCTGGGAGTGTATGGGTAATCACTCAACTGTTGGGCCCAAGACCTCGCAGTGTGATTGACACTAGCTTCAGAAGATCTGAGGCTTTGTCTGTCTCGGCCTAAGTGTCTGCCTGATCTAAGGTTCATATGCCTGATTTATCTACCCCCTGGGACCCAAGCACACTCTCGTTGCAGGTTAATTTTGCACCAATCACTTTTTTCTTTTGATTTGAATATTATGTTTATGGTCTTGTCTGAAATCGCGTCGTCAGGAGTACTTAAGTGAATTTCCGCACTTGATAAGTGATCGATTCCCGTTTACCTTTTGTCCCTTAGGGTTTTCGCACTTAAGACCTATTTATTTTCTTGCACTTGGTTGATTAATTCTCTTGGACTTGATTCGTGCCTAACGTTGCCCTAGTTAATTACCACACCTAAGTCGTACTTAGCTTAGGCTAGGAATTGACAAAGGAGGGTTGAGAGATCTTCCAACCTCAATTAGCTGGTTGACCAGACTGCTACACAAGCCCAGGAAGCCTTCTCCCAAGCTTGGTACTCACCCTTGCTAGCTTGCTTTGGATTGCCTTGAGTGCACACAAAGTTCCTGCAAAATCTCACCCGTTAGTATAGCTCTATTACCACAAGTGATTGGAAAACACACATCAATATTTTCAGTCCCCCTGGAGTAACTCACTGTACCCCCTGAATCTGAGAACCACTTAGTTCTACCTAAAGGTCAACTTAAAAATGCATGTTCTAAAACTCCGCGTATGATTCTTACAAAAACCAGTCGAGGTCCACGTAGGATTCTCAACGAGCTTTCCAACGAGACCAAAATCTCATCAATCGGAGTCCGTATGGTCAAGTTATGACCATTCAGGCACTAAAGGGTCAAAACAGGCTCTCAGGGTTCAGGAGATCCCTCTCTGGTTTCTAGGCCTTTTGCCCACTTCCAAGGTTCTAAAGTTATACCAAGGTGCCTAAAATTAAGCTCAACTACCCTTCAATTCACTCAAAATTAACCCTAACTTTTCATGCGTTAAAGGCCGTGTATCGCGATAGGTCGGGTCGAGGTGTCGCGATAGCTCGTGAAGTGTCGCGATAGGTCGAGGTGTCGCGATAGCTCGTGAAGTGTCGCGATAGGTTGAGGTGTCGCGATAGGTGGGAAGTGTCGCGATAGGTCGAGGTGTCGCGATAGCTCGTGAAGTGCCGCGATAGGTCGAGGTGTCGCGATAGGTCGTGAAGTGTCGCGATAGGTCGAGGTGTCGCGATAGGTCGTGAAGTGTCGCGATAGGTCGAGGTGTCGCGATAGGTCGTGAAGTGTCGCGATAGGTCGTGAAGTGTCGCGATAGGTCGAGGTGTCGCGATAGCTCGTGAAGTGTCGCGATAGCTCGTGAAGTGTCGCGATAGGTCGAGGTGTCGCGATAGGTCGTGAAGTGTCGCGATAGGTCGAGGTGTCGCGATAGCTCGTGAGGTGTCGCGATAGGTCGAGGTGTCTCGATAGGTCGGGGTGTCGCGATAGCTCGTGAGGTGTCGCGATAGGTCGTGAGGTGTCGCGATAGGTCGTGAGGTGTCGCGATAGGTCGTGAGGTGTCGCGATAGGTCGTGAGGTGTCGCGATAGGTCGTGAGGTGTCGCGATAGGTCGTGAGGTGTCGCGATAGGTCGGGGTGTCGCGATAGCTCGGGATATGGTGAATTTTTCTGTTCTGTCTAGTGATCCTGGGAGCTCTAGGCCTGCGCAGTGTCGTGGTGCACTCAGAATCGTGATTGGGTGAAATTTTCGGAGTGTCGCGATAGCTCGAGCTCAACGCCTCGAGGACTGTGCAGACAAATTCTGTACCTGCTGAGCTTGCTAGAGATGATGATGGAGCTGCCACCTGCAAGAAACATGCAAAAAACACACAAAGACAAGCACACACACTCGCTCTCACTCAAACTCGCACACAACAAATGAGGGAATGATAGGGAAGAGGGAATATGTAGTGGAGAAGGAGGTGGAGGTGGAAATGGAGAATGAGGTGAAGATGAAGATGGAGATGGAAAAAAAATCAGAAATTTACCTACTACTTACCATTCCAACGCGTCCTCTCTACGTCTTACCATCACACGCTCGTCCTCAAAGCTCGTTCCCCGGCAACGGCGCCAAAATTTGGTGTATCTCAGTGATGAGTAGCACCTCCTTTAATGTCAATCCGGGAAGACGTGAGGATGGTATGAAGACCACGAGCAAGTGGAAGCACAAGTGCGTGAGTGAGAAGCACACAAGCATGCACACACATACACGCACACGCGCACACACGGCAAGAACAAAGAGAGTAAGACAATGGAATCACTTCTATTGCAACCAAGTTCTCATACAAGCTCAAACTACAAGAAGCTAGCCCCAAAAATGAGCTCTCTAGCTCTATTTATAGTTTTTGACTAGCTTTGGCCCTGTCCAGACCTAGTGTCCGGCCTAGTTAAAAGTTAGGTTCCTGGGCTTATTTGAGGGCTCAAACGAGATCTAAAAATTATGAAAATTGGCAGGCAACTACTTCTAAGGCTCCCCAAGCTCGAGGACTCCTCGGCTTGTACAAAATGGAGCTACAAAAAGGTGAAATGATATTTACAAGGGTTTTTAGTGATGAGAATCACTTAAAAATGATGTAAGGGTTTTGAAAAAAAATGAAGGGTTGCCTTAGTGCTAGATCTGCATGTGTGTCTGTACTTGCTTCTTCCCGTATACTGCCAACAACGACCTTGCTTGAGCATCCCTTGCGCACCAAAGTGTGAGCTTATCTGTCTCCTCTTGTGTAGGTCCTCCTTTGGATCTTGGAATAGGCATAACTTCATCACCTGCTACAATTCCATAAAGACTTCTACCTTGCAAATAGGCCTCCATTCTGATTTTCCAAGCCACGTAGTTGTGTCGATCAAGCTTCTCGATCATTGAGGGAAAGCCGTCACCCATCTTGATCTAGCTCTGATACCACTGAAAATACTTGGAGAAGCTTGTAGAAGGTAGAAAAGTGTGTTTCGAAGCAACGAAGTTTGGTCAAGCCAACCGGCACAAGACCAGCCCTTGAGCTTATGGAGACTCAAATAGACCTTATAGGCATGCGATAAGTGCAAAGAAACACACTATGTACTTTGGATCATCAAGGAGAATGAGTCGATACAAAACAGATAGGTTCGCGGGTCGACTAGCTCAAAAAACTTACTATCTATGGAAGAGACGATGAACTTCAAATGCCCATAGCAACCAGCGTGATTACAATTAGAAAAAATCCTTTTATGGGAGTGATACACATAGGGTTGAGTTTATGGAATGCACAAAGGTATAAGGAATAAGCAAAATATGCTATAGGAATGAATGCGACATTCACCGGTGGTACTTCCTATTTTTTAGGAATACGCAGAGATTGACCCCGAGACAGAAAAACTCAGATTTCTCCCAATGTACTGAACCAAATGCTATGAAAATTTATAGACGTAAACTAGAAACTTATACCTTTCCAATGAGTCATCTTGCACTCAATTTGGAGCTCTGAGGAGAGAGCAGCAGCCTCTGCAAGATTACTGTTGACGAAGAAGATGATGCAAAGAATTGAAGGAGCAAGACAATGATGGTCACAAGTGTATGTATATTGCTTCCATGTAATGTACAAGTGATTTCAAGTCCTTATATAAACTCTAGGAGTATTCCACGACTTTTACAAGTTGAATTTGAATTCAAATGAAGGTGGGAATGGTTGTTGGAGGGAATCAATTCACTTTCCTACAATCTAGGAAAAGTGAAGATCTACTTTTAGGTGATTGATTGCTTGATTGAATGCAACTTCAACCACCACAAATTTGTGGGATTTTGGCTCTATATTTCTACCTTTACATGTGTAAAGCTCAAGGCTTTTACAATGGTAAATGAACCATCAAAAACCTCTCAAAAAAATACAATAAATGAGCATATGAAAAAGAACTCTCCAACGAATATTCTTTCGATGCGATAGCCTTTGGTGTAGATCAAATCCACCTCAAGCATAGTGTAAGCTTGATGTTCCAACAATTAGGAGATCAAAAGAACTTTTCTGTGTGGTGCCAAAATTTTGATCTGAGATCGTTTCTGCCTCCGAATGCACTATTGCAATGCTTATGTAGGCTATTTTGTCTTTTTGTGCCAAAGATATATACAAGTTTTGGTTCGTCTGTATAAGCATCTCAAAGTCTGCTACAGGATTAGCAGAACACTTTTTGAGATACAATCAATTTTCTACATAAAGGTATTTTAGTGAGTGGCCATGGTTGTGAGCAGTGATGTATTCTTCATATTGGTTGTTGAGGATAAGTTGGATAGTACGAATTACCCATTATGGGCTAATATGATGTGTCTATGTATTGGTCGCAAAAGGAATGTGGAATATTGTGCAAGGTGTTTAAAAACATCCTATTACACCTACAAATACAGGTACTTAAGTTGATGTAGACGACATTGAAGATGATGATATTCTTCATGTTCCTATTCGTGTTGCAGTTTCTACTGCACCTATTATAGAGGAATTTTGTTGGGATGGTAGAGATGCTAGGCACATGCATTGAAAGCCTTGCCTATCAAGCGTGTCATTATTCCTCACATTCGCTCTTGTGGAACAATTAAGGATGCTTGGGATACACTTACCACTTTATACTAGGCAAGGAATGAAGCTCGTATTGCTTACCTCCAAAAACAGTTGGAGAGTGAGCATTCGAGGAGTTAGTCTCCGTTTTATTGCAGGAAGATCAGTCTAGGCAGAACATATCCATTATGCATGTTTCACATCAAGCTTTCCTGGCTCATCAAAAGGGCAAAGGTAAATGGAGCTCTTCTACTAGTAAGCAAAAATTTGCTAATTTTGCACAATCAAAGAAGGAAGACAGAGAAGAGAAGAAACCAGAAAAGTAGAAATTGTTTTGCAAGTGTTGTAACACAAATGATCATGTCACAAAGAATTCTCCAAAACTAGCTACAAAAGATGCAAAGAAAAACGAGGTTGGAATGGTTGTTGCAGAGGCCTCTACACCAAAAACAGAGTCTCTTAATCTAGTGCAGAATGAAGAATGGGCATTTACTACTGTTTGAAATTTTGACCCATCCTCTCTTGAATAGTGTATGTCTATAGTAGACTCAGATGTTTGGTATTTTGATAGTCGGGCAACCAAACATATTACCTCGTAGCATAGTTTCTTCACTTCACTCGAGCCTTCCCCTATAGGGAATATTGTCACATGTGCCAACAACTCCTCTTATCCTATCATGGGTGTTGATAAGATCATTCTGACTACTGCTTATGGTAGTTCCTTCACATTGTTGGATGCTCTATTTGTGCCAAGGATCAAGAAGAATCTGTTATTAGTTTCAGCTTTAGCCAAGATTGGCTTGCTTGTAAAATTTGTTGATAACAGATGTACAGTTCATGATCTGTCAAATGGCGACGTGATTATTGCTTCTGGCATTTTATGTTGTGGGTTGTATAAGCTCATAGACTATGAAAAATCTATGAATGATTCAACATGTAAAGTACATGATTCTCAGGCTATGTCAGATGCAAAGCTTTGGCATGCACACTTTGGTAATTTAAGTTTTGCTAGTTTGCTACGCCTGTAGAAATCTGAAATGGTGTCCTCTTTACAGTTCATGATCTATCGAATGGCGATGTCATTATTGCTTCTGGCATTTTATGTCATGGACTATATAAGCTCATAGACTATGAAAGATCTGTAAATGATTTGGCATGTGCAGTACATGATTCTCAGGCTATGTCAGATGCAAAGCTTCGGCATGCATGCTTTGATCATCTGAATTTTGCTTGTTTACTATGCCTGTAGAAATCTGAAATGGTGTGTCCTCTTTGCCCAAACTTGAGGTACCTGGTAAACATGTATGTGAAGGATACATTTTGGGCAAAATGAAGTGTTCTTCCTTTCCAAAAGATGGTTCGGTTCGGGCTACTCAGAAATTACAGCTTGTACATAGTGATATCTGTGGTCCTATGCAAACACCTTCTTTTGGGAACTATCTTTACTTCGTGACTTTCATCAATGATTTTTCTAGGCATGCATGGGTATATCCATTGAAGGCAACGTTTGAAGTGTTTCCATGCTTCAAACAGTTTCTAGTTTTGGCTGAAAATCTGTCAGCATGTAAAATGGGCACCCTCTGTTCTGATCGATGGGGGAATATATGTCTTCTGGCTTTTATGCATTTCTGGGTGAAAATGGGATAAAACATCACTGTACAGTGCCATATACACCTCAACATAATGGATTTGCTGAATGAAAGAAGAGGTCACTCATGGAGATGGTGAGGTGTATGGTCAAGAGCTAGGCTTTACCACATAGTTTCTCTCTTGAGGCTTTTATATGTGCAGCATATGTACTGAACAGGTGTCCCACTAAAGCACTACAGTCTATCACTCCATATGAGGCTTGGCATGGTCGCAAACCATCTTTTGTTCATCTGCGTGTTTTTGGTTGTCTAGCATATGCATTACAACATCACAGAAAATTGGATGATAAAGTAATAAAATGTATTTTTGTTGGGTATTGTTCTGAAAGTAAAGGTTATCGTCTGTATCATCCACAGACTAAACACATTTTGGTTAGCCATGATGTTGTTTTTGTGGAAGATGTTATTCAACCATTGCAGGTTTCATGTGATGATGCAGATCATTCCATTTTTTATGTAGATTTACATGATGCACTTGTTGATGAGAGTTGACATTGAGTAGGCAAAAACTATGCCAAAATGGATGGTGCAGATCTTGCGTGACAGCAAATTAGATGCACCTCTGTAATATCGTACTCGATCAGGCTCTCATAGTGCCTGTTTTGCATCAGATTGCTATGTTATGGCTGCCTCTAGTCTTTGTGATGAGACTAAACCTCTTTCGTTTGATGAAGCACAAAATTCTGAACATTGGAAGGCTGCAATGCAATCTGAATATGATGCTATCATGAAAAATGGTACTTGGTCAGTGGGACTTGCCTCCTGGCAAGAAGGCCATTGGCACTAAGTGGGTATAAAAGCTGAAGTGTAAACCTGATGGAACAGTTGAAAAGTATAAAGCTAGGCTTGTTGCAAAGGATTATGCGCAGGAAAGAGGCATTGATTTTGATGAAACCTTTGCTCCTGCTTGCGGAATGACTACTATTCGTAGCACTTGTGCACTTCCAGCTCATCATGGTTGGAATGTACATCAGTTGGACATTAAAACAACATTTTTGAATGGTGACTTGCATGAAGAAGTGTATGTTTTTCAGCCCCGTGGCTTTGTGCAAAAAGGGCATGAAAACCAAGTGTGCAGGTTAAAGAAGGCACTATACAGTTTAAAGCAAGCAACACATGCTTGGTATGAAAAGATACATGCCTATCTCATTGCACACGGTTTTGAGAACAATCCAACTCAAAGCACCTTATATGTTAAGTGTGCTAATGATGTGCTTTTGATCATTGTGGTGTATGTTGATGACATGCTTCTCACTGGTCCTCATGACATGCATATTGCTGATTTTAAGGCTGATTAGCATGCCTCATTTGAGATGTCTGATTTGGAGCATTTGCATCACTATTTGGGCATTCAATTTATGCAAGTTGATGGTGGAACGGTCTTATGTCAAACAAAATATATTGACACATTATTGTAGTGTTTTGGCCTTGAAGACTGTAAACCTATTGCCACTCCTATGGAGACAGGTTTACGATTGAGTCTTCATGATGCTGGAGATGCATTTGATGTTGTTCTCTATCAGCAGGTTGTTGGATGCTTGATCTACTTATGCATTACTCGGCCAGATATTCAGTTTGTTGTCTCATAGATGAACACATTTATGCATTGCCCAGGTGTCAAGCATTGGCAGGCGGTTAAGTGCATATTTTGCTACTTGAGTGGTACCCGACTACTTGGATTGTTTTATCACAAGGGGGGATCACTACCGCTAGATTTGCATGCTTTTTTTAATAGTGAGTAGGCTAGTTGTTATGACACTCATGTGTCCACTAGTAGTTTTTGCTTCATGCTTGGTAGCTCATGTATATGTTGGTTGAGCAAGAAGCAGCCTATTGTGGCCACTTCCAGTTGTGAGACTAAGTATAGGGAAGCTTTCACAACGACTGTTGAGTGAGTGTGGCTCAGACGTCTTATGGTTGATTTAGGTGTTGGTCAGTCTTTTGCCACCACCATCTTCATTGACATTCAAAGCGCATTGGGAGTTATGAGAAACCTTGTTTTCCATGCTCACACTAAGCACATTGAGGTGCATTATCATTATGTCAGGGAGAGGTTCTCTACTAGGGAGATTAGCTTGGCATATGTGCCCATGCAAGAGAACATTGCAGACCTTTTTGTGAAGGCTCTCCCTAGGGAGAAGTTTGAAGCTCTCTATAAAGCTTTGGGCTTACTTGCTTTTGTGCATTCCATATAGCTTGGCACTTCCTTATACATGAGTGCAAGCTCCTTGTTCACCACATCACTCCCAAGGGGGATTTGTTGATATATTTAGGTAGTGATGTGTAGTGGTAATACATTTAGTATCGTTTGTTGTGCTCCAAGATTCTTCTTCTTCCTTGTGATGTTTGTGTGCTTCCGCAGACGTCTAACTCCAATAGATTTTTCTAGGCATGCATGGGTATATCCATTGAAAGCAAATTCCAAAGTGTTTATGTGCTTCAAACAGTTTTTGGTTTTGGTTGAATATGTGTCAGTATATAAAATGGGAACCCTCTGTTCTGATAGAGGGGGGCGGATATTTGTCTTCTGAATTTAATGCATTTCTATTTGAATGTGGGATAAAATATCAGTGTATAGTGCCATATACACCTCAACAGAATGGAGTTGCTAAATGGAAGAACAAGTTACTCATGGAGCTGACGAGGTGTATGGTCAAGAGTCAGGCTTTACCACAGTTTTTTTGGCTTGAGGCCATTATGTATGCAACATATGTACTTAACAAATGTCCCACTAAAGCATTGCAATATACCTCTCCATATGAGGCTTGGCATGTTCATAATCCATCTGTTGCTCACCTCCGTGTTTTTGGTTGTTTGGCATATGCATTAGTGCTTGAAGAACATCGCAAGAAATTGGATGATAAAGTAGTAAAACGTATTTTTGTTGGGTACAATTCTGAAAGCAAAGGTTATTGTCTGTATCATCCACAAACTAAACACATTTTGGTTAGCTGTGATGTTGTTTTGTGGAAGATCCTATTCAGCCATTACTTTCATGTACTAAGGAGACATCTTTTAGCTCCAAACACATGTATGATACTTTGCTGCCTCTTTTTGCAGGTGGACAGTCTAGTGCTGGTCCTAATGAGGCAACTTCAGCCTTTGCAGGTTTCATGTGATGATGCAAATCATTCCATTTTTTATGAAGATTTACATGATCACTTGTTGATGAGAGAGCTGATATTGAGGAGGCAAAAACTATGCCAAAATGGTTGGTGTAGACTTTGCATGATAGCAAATTACATGCACCTCTATCATATTGTACTCGATCAGGCTCTCATAGCGCGTTTTTTGCATCAGATAGCTTTGCTATGGATACCTCTAGTCTCTATGATGAGAATGACCCTCTTTCGTTTGATGAAACACAATATTCTGAAAATTAGATGGCTATATACAATCAAAATATCATGCTATCATGAAAAATGGTACCTGGACTTTATGTGAATTGCCTCTTGGCAAGAAGGCCATTGGGACTAAGTGGGTATACAAGCTAAAGCGTAAGCCTGATGGAACAGTTGACAAGTATAAGGCTAGGCTTATTGCAAACGGTTATGCACAAGAAAGAGGCATTGATTTGTTGAAACCTTTGCTCCTACATG
Organism: Ceratopteris richardii; assembly: GCA_020310875.1. NCBI lineage: Eukaryota > Viridiplantae > Streptophyta > Polypodiopsida > Polypodiales > Pteridaceae > Ceratopteris > Ceratopteris richardii. Next base: position 80,889,136 of record CM035442.1, read on the forward strand.
TCGAATGACTACTGTTCATAGCATCTGTGCACTTGCAGCTCATCATGGTTAGAATGTACATCAGTTGGACATTAAAACTGCATTTTTGAATGATGGCTTGCATGAAGAAGTGTATGTTTTTCAGCCTCGTGCTTTGTGCAGAAAGGGCACGAAAAGAAGTGTGCAAGTTGAAGAAGGCATTATATTGTTTAAAGCAAGTACTAGGTGTTTGGTATGAAAAGATACATGCCTATCTAATTGCACATGGTTTTGAGAACAGTCCAACTGAAAGACCTTATATGTTAAGTATGCTAATGATGTGCTTCTGATCATTGTTGTGTATGTTGATGACATGTTACTCATTGGTCCTCATGACAGGCATATTACTGATTTAAGGTTGATTTGCATGCCTCATTTGAGATGCCTGATTTGGGGCATTTGCATCATTATTTAGGCATTGAGTTTATGCAAGTTGATGGTGGAATGGATTTGTGTCAAACGAAATATATCGATACATTATTATATTGTTTTGGCCTTAAATACTATAAACCTATTGCCACTCCTATGGAGATGGGTTTATGATTAATTCTTCATGATGCCGGAGATGCATTTGATGTTGTTTGCTATCAGCAGGCTGTTGGATACTTGATTTGCTAATGCATTACTTGGCTAGATATTCATTTTGCTATCTCACAGATGAGCAGGTTTGTGCATTGCGCAGGTGTCAAGCATTGGCAGGTGATTAAGCATGTCTTTCGCTACTTGAGTGGTACCCGACTACTCGGATTGTTTTATCCCAAGGGGGGATCACTACCACCAGATTTACTTGCTTTTTCTCACTCTAACTAGACTGGTTGTTATGACAGTCGTATGTCCACTAGTGGCTTTTTCTTCATGCGTGGTAGCTCATGTATATCTTGGTTGAGCAAGAAGAAGCCTATTGTAGCCACTTCTAGAGCTACTTATCTTTGTACATTCTCTTCGTAATTCATTCAGTATTGTGTGTTATGCTCCAAGCTTCTTCTTCTTCTTCCTTGTGTTGTTTGTATGCTTCCGTAGACCTCAAATTCCAACTATTGGTATAAGAGCAGGTCTTCGTTTCATCTAGGCCATCGTCAGCATCCCTCCGATCACAGTCTTAGAATCACAAAAATTTGATGAGCATACTCAAGGTGATTAGGAGTTCAAAGCAACTTCACTCTCTGATGTCAAAATTGTGATTTGAGCTCGTTTCGGCCTCCAAATGCACTATCACAATGCTTGGGTAGGCAGATTCATCTTTTTGTGCCAAAGATATATATAAGTTTTGGTTTGCCAGTATAAGCATCTTGAAGTTTACTACATGTTTAGCAGAACTCGATAGGATAGTTCTCTTCAACTTTTTGAGATACAGTCATTTTTTGCATCAAGGTATTTTAGTCAGTGGCCATGGCTGAAAGCATTGATGTATTTCGTATGTTGGCTCTTGAGGATAAGTTGGATGGTACCAATTACCCATTATGGGCTTATATGATGTGTCATGTATTGGTTGCAAAAGGGTTATGGAATATTGTGCAAGGTGTTGAAAAACGTCCTATTACACTTGCAAATAAAGTTATTGAAGGTGATGCAGATGGCATTGAAGGTATCGATATTCTTCGTGTTCTTGTTCGTATTGCGATTCTTGATGCACCTACTACAAAGCAAATTTATTTGGACGGAAAAGATGCTCAGATACATGCATTGAAAGCCTTGTCTATCAAACATGCCATTATTCCTCATATTCACTCTTGCAGAACAACAAAGGATGCTTGGGATACACTTACCACTTTATATCAGGCAAGGAATGAGGCTCGTGTTGCTTACCTCTGAAAACAATTGGAGAGTGAGCACATGAATGAAGGAGATTCAATTGACAGTTTTTTGACAAAGATCAAAGATTTGAAGGAGCAATTGATTCTTGTTGATGAAGTCTTGCCTGATAGTTCACTTGTGTGGACTGTTTTGAATGGTCTTCCATATTCATATCAGAGTTTTCCTTCTACTCTTCGATTGATGATGAAAGGCAATCCAAATGCCTTAACATTTGAGGAGTTAGTCTTTGTTCTGTTGCAAGAAGATCAATCTAGGCAAAACAGGTCCATTATGTGTGTTGCAGATCAAGCTTTCTTGGCTACTCAGAAGTGCAAAGGTAAATGGAGCTCTTCTACTAGTAAGCACAAATCCACTAATTCTGCACAATCAAAGAAGGATGACAGGGACGAGAAGAAAACAGAAAAGCAAAAACTATTTTGCAAATACTATAAAGGAAATGATCATGTCATAAAGAGTTTTCCAAAACCAACTGCAAAAGAGGCAAAGAAGAAAGAGGTTGGAACGGTTATTGCAGAGGCTTGTACACCAAAAACAGAGTCTGTTAATCCTGTGCAGAATGAAGAATGGGCATTTACTATTGTTTGCAGTTATGACCCATCTTCTCATGCATAGTGTATGTCTGATCATACTACCTCGTAGTGCAATTTCTTCACTTTGCTTGAGCTTACCCCTATAGGGAATATTGTCACACGTGCGAACAATTCCTCTTATCATGTTATGGGAGTTGATAAGATCATTCTGACTATTGTTGATGGTAGTTCTTTTACATTGTCAGATGCTTTATTTGTGCTAGGGATCAAGAAAAATCTGTTATGAGTTTCAAGATTAGCCATGATTGGCTTGGTCATGAAAGTTATTGATGACATATGTACAGTTCATGATCTATCAAATGGCAACATTATTATTGCTTCTAGCAATTTATGTCATGGTTTGTATAAGCTCATAGATTATGTGTCATGTTAAGAATACCTAACCTATATTTATTATTAGGTAGAACAAAGACATCTCATTTGATCTTGGACATCCCTTCTATTTGATCCCCAGTTTGAAGGAAATTCCTACAAGCTACCTCCAACTTATGTAGATCTTTGTTTTGGACCTATAACAAGATAGAGCAAATGGTGGAGGGAATCAAAAACATATCAACAACCATGAATCTTTTTTCTATGTTAAGTTGCATGTCCTTCGAAGTCTTGTAACTTGGAATACAATCTATTAAGCACCCAATCTCATCATTGGAACATGGAAATCTAGAATTCTAATGGGATCCCTGACAAATTGAAGATTTGGACCATACAAATCTCTCTTTATCCTTGGTCAATATTGAATTGTGATGGCAACTTACTAAAGATTTCTACTAGAATGGAACTTCCTTTAATGAAACATTTTTGTTCTTTATAATCCATTTTTTGCAAGGAATTGGTAATTTTGTTTGCCATGACTTTTGAAGATGATCATATACCTTGTCTAGAGCACAGTTACTCATCTTCAATTCTCAATGATATTTTTATTCTCTCTTATGAATATACTTAGTCACCCCTTCATTGAGACATCTCTAAAGGGAACCAAACAAAGAGGGCCAAGAATCATATCTTTAAAAGTGATGAAGAATTCATTAGTAAGGTCATGCATGCTTGCACTTTGACCTTTTTTGGGAAAGGAAGTAATCACCTACACCAACTTGACCTACTAATAGACTCATTCAACCCATTCAATACATTTGAGGGGACCATGGGTCACTTGACCCTTGAGAGAGTGATCATGCAAGCTTGCCTATGATTAGACATTGCGGTAATGCCTAGAGTCATGAAGTGTTCCATGATGAAGTCATGGTTTTCCCTTTTAGAGTTTCATCCATTTCCATCCTTTTTGGTCATTGTGGGAGCATGTTGTTTCTCTCGGGTTTTTTCAAGTTTACACCACTTTGGTAGGCATGGCTGCTCTTACTACCCACCACTTCTTGAAAATTAGTTGAAGATGCCAACATTTCAGTCCTATTTATATCTTTGCTTACTTTTGATCCTTTTGATCCTAGGTTGGAGCTCAATTTTATAGTTATTCACCTCTCTCTCAAGTCGCATAAGCCTAACAAAAAGTTTCTCCCTCCTTTATTTATCCTTGTGACTTACTTTTGAGTCCTCTCGAGAGTTTCTTGGGTAGCTTCACCATTTGAAACTAGCAATGCATTGGGGAGGCCCTAACCTAAAAGAAGAACTTCATGCATCTTTTATCTCAAATAGAAGGGGAAAAGAGTTCAAGGGATCAGCATGAAACCATAGAGCCTCATCATCCTTACATGGCCTACTAAAAGACACAAGTACAGGGTAATGATCAGAGAGAGTGATGTCCATGTCGAGCAAGGCCCTAGAGGTCCCCAAGTCGTTTTTCACTCGTTTGTCACTACATGTGTCTTCAATCTCAAATGGAAGGAGAAAAAACACCTAGGGATTGACATGAAATCATGGAGCCTCGTCATCCTTACACATCCTACTAAAAGGCATGAGCATGGGCTAATAATCTAAGAGAGTGATGTACAGCAAGACCCTAGAGGTCCCCAAACAATTTTTCAATGCATCAAAAAGAATAACACCTATCGAGGGGAGCCTTGGATAGATCTTTGCTCCCTTGCAGCTTCAACCAAAGAAGTGATTGTCTTTCAATCCCAAAAGATCAAGGTGGAGCTTGAATAGGTCCCCTTCAACTTTTTTTGCCCCATCAAGGATGAAGCCTCTACACAACCTTCTGTTGCCATAATTTTTGACCATGTTGAATTCCTCAACAAGATGACCTAGGAGGGCAATGCTTTGAGAGAATATCAATACTCCACATGTTGGACACTTGAGTTTGGCATGAAAATAAAAGTGATAGAGAAGGGATGTGGACCATCAAAGTTGGAAGCCACTCAACGGTTGCTACAATCAATGCTTGTTTTGAAAAGGGGCAATCACCTCATGGTAATACCAATAACAACCCCCAACCATCCTATGGACAATTTACCAAGAACCAAGTGTGGAATAAGGAAATGGTCTTGAGTCTTTTCACCTCTTCTAGACATAAACTCCGGGTTTAGACTCTTGTCTTTCAACCAACCACTTGATAATCAAGGCTCCATTCAAATTTGGAAACCCCCAAACATTGAAAGAAGAGATGGTCATGGCTTTTGGGGGATAAGGATCTGTCTTTTTCCTAACTTCCGTTTTCTCTTCTTTCTTCTTTTGGTGCATTTATTCAAGGTTGGTTGAGCCCACTTTATCCACGTGCACACTTCCAAGGACTAGGAAAGGGGGCATGTAGCATCATTCTTATCTTTGCCATTGTTCTTTCTTAAAATTGTCTTTTTTGCATAGGTGTATGAAACCATAGAGCCAATGATAGAGCTCTCATTGTTCAGATTGTCTTCTTTGTTGGTGAAGTTGTCATCTTGGGAGCTTTCTCCATTGAAAACATCTAAGTGTTCCACTAGACTATGACCACCAAACTATTCCAACTCATTTTATTTTTTCTCTAGAGCATTCAACCCTTTCTTTGTTGGTTTGGGACCCTCATAGCTCTTCTTTCTATTCTTGTTACCTCCTCTCTTCTTCTCTACATGGTGATGAAATTCTTATCATCGATGTTGCATATTGTTTCATCTATAACCTCAATAAGCAGAGTGACGGAAGTCACCTCATGTAGAGTTTTGAAAAAGGTACAAAAACCCCAAATTTCACCAATGTTGAGGTGTGGTTTGCCTACACCTCATATTGTCTTATAGAATTCTTTTCCTCTAAAGGGCACTCTCTAATCTTGTGCCTTTGGATGTTAAATGCAAATAACCATAGCACTCACAATTTGGTAAGATAGCCTATAACATAATGGTAGGATGATGAGTGCAAAAATGAGCACACTCAAATTCCAAGAACCACAAAGAGAAATTGAGCACACAAAAGCATGTAGGTAGATAGGGATTTCAACTAGATCTTAACGGAGAATACAAAAAAAATCTCAATATTCAGATACATGCTATACATTCATGGGTAGAGATTGTGCCACTTTATGGTGGACACTTTCAGGATTGAAACCCCTAAAACCTATTGAAAGTCTTCAATACATGGCAGATTTGGCAACTCGTCTTTTCAATTGTGCCCTACCTAAGGGTTTTCCATCACGTTAGGTGATGTATTCAATGATCCCTATCCACAAGGAGGCTGATGTTATGTATCCCAATAAATACAAGACTATAAAAATATTACATGCTTTGCCCATGTTATGTCCCGTCAGTATGGAGGCAAAGTTTAGTGGATATGCATAGAGCTTGGATCAAATCATTGGATCATGGTGGCTCCAAAATTCACTTTCTCCACTATCAGCCACAACTTCACCTTGTGGATTTCTGCAATGAGAATCAAGGTTTCCTTTTTTCCCTAACTCTATGTCAACTATGAGGTCAATGGTGGCAACCTTGCAAGGGTTTCCATCCATCTCATGATATATGCAATTGATATTACTTAGCTCTCACAATCCAAGAACGACATTTGCATCTTATTACATTGGACAAGTTATGTGCATAGAGCAGCCTTTAGTGAATGTACGCCAAGGCCTTAAATGAACCTTGGCATAACCATTTTCCTCATTTTCATATGTTTGCACAGATCAAAGCACTCTAATCTTATGTTGAAAGAAGATCACAATGAGGTTGTTGCATCTCCTGTGTTTAGGAGTCAGCGTTACTACATGAGCAAGCATTTTCACAATGAAACAAGGAGCTAGAAACCTGCAGCTAGAGGTATCCTAACAAGAGGTGATGTTTCTCTACTAGAGGCAATGCCATCGAGCCTGGTTCCAAGGTCTTTCATTACAGGATGGCTGTTTGGCCATTTCATCCCTTTTATATGCGTCAACAACATGGACACCACACTTTCCCTCACTTGTTGACTCAAATTAAGAAAGACCATTAGTCATATGATCATAGTGCCACACAACATCAAAGTAGAGTTTGTTGCGCCCTCTATGCTAGCTGAGACATTCTTTCAATTGGTGGGATTTCATCCTTGAAGTATTGTGATCTATATCCAAGCACATTATCTCATAGAGATGTTGAGGCATTTAAAGCCTGGCAAAAGGACAAGATCTTAGTACAATTGGGTGATGGCTGTACAATTGGATGATGGCCGAGCTCTCTATGCATCATGGCCAAATATTGATCATCTGCTTCCAATCCATGAGTTCAGTATCACAAGGCGAAATTGAGAGAGAAGATAGACTTGCCAAAGGAAGATATATCAATAAGCCAAAACCTTTGCCCTCAAATATGAAGTGCTACAACAAAGCAATTCATGCAAAACTTTGAAGTAGACCAACCAAGGTACTTCTGTATTAAGTTACCACATGCAGTTCGAGTAGTCCAAGGACAACTTAGAGTCCCTTCACACCAGCTTGAGTTCAAGAGGTAAGGACAATGTGCAAATTATGTTCATCATAGCTGTAGTGTAAAGAGTCTTTTAGTTGAACATGTCCTGCATGTATACAAATATATGACTTCAAAAGACTAGAAAGATGCTTGAAATTCAAAGACAATGGTGAGATGCTTCATGGGGCTCATTCACAAGGGGAGAGGCAGATTATATTTACTATTTACAGTCGATAAGAGACAACATTAGACTTCTTAGAAGAGCCTAGTTTTCAGAGAGAGAGAGAGAGAGAGAGAGATAGAGAGAGAGAGAGAGAATACACAAACAAAGCACACCTTGACGTCATGCTACTATCCAGAGGATTAGACTTGCTCAAATCTCAAATGACAATGTATGACTAAGCAAACACAATGCAGCACCCTACATGAAACTTTGCTCCTAAAGGTATCTAGGATGGAGAAGCTCCCTTATCATGGTTGTACTCTTCTAGCTTTTACTTAATCACACTCAATCCTAAAACGCCCAGCTGTTATATAACGTAGACCACAAGGCATCCACACCTAAAAAGTGAAACTTTAAACAGAAGAAACTTCTTGTTCAAAAAAGACAACATTGTTTAAATCAAAAGTTGCACTTATTCCATCCACCAAATAAAACATACAAACGGGAGGGGGGGGATATGGACAACATCAATATAAAAATACACTCCGAGATTTGTTTAATATCATGGGGAAGTTACGATGCACATTTTTTGTTTCCAAAAAGGAATGAGTGAAAAGGATCCATTAAGGGAATAGGCCACGTTAAACACAATGTCATCAAGCAAGTCTCTTCTAAAATATCATACAGTAAACATAAGTGAAAGCAATATCGTATGCATTCCATATCTGAATTCTTTAAGAAAAGAAACACATACAGTCCATCCTTACATTTTCTATAAAGAGGTTGCTACAGTTTTATGTTGCTCACACTACCCGTCTAGAACCCTGGAATTTAGGCAGCAGCATTTATGCCTGGAAACCCCATAATGAGCTTTGCCATGAATGGAAAAGAAAAATCATTGAGGTAAGCCCACTTGAAGGATCCATTTGTGAAGGCCTAGACTGGTTGAGAAGTGCAGATAGAAATGTAAGCATGAAGATTGTAAGTCATCTGAATCAAGAGGAAATAAAAGCGACAGTGGATGCAATCTCAGAGCCAAGATATTTGTATTTTGTTAGTCTTCAGAAATTGAGTCATCCTTGAAGCATCATACTCAAATCAGTAAGCAGAAACCCTGAGATTGAAAGCATCCATGTGTACACTGGGGGGGGGGGGGGGGGGGGGGGGGGGGGGGGGGGGGGGGGGGGGGGGGGGGGGGGGGGGGGGGGGGGGGGGGGGGGGGGGGGGGGGGGGGGGGGGGGGGGGGGGGGGGGGGGGGGGGGGGGGGGGGGGGGGGGGGGGGGGGGGGGGGGGGGGGGGGGGGGGGGGGGGGGGGGGGGGGGGGGGGGGGGGGGGGGGGGGGGGGGGGGGGGGGGGGGGG
>CM035442.1:80907880-80935380 GCA_020310875.1 Ceratopteris richardii
AGTGGATGGTTTCATTAAGAGACCACGATACATGGATACATACATGACACCAGCTGAGAGAGTGGCCATTGGGCAGCTCAGAGTATCATCACACCAGCTTGAGATTGAGGTTGGGCGAGCGACACATACCCCGAGGGACGAGAGATTATGCAGGATATGTAGAGAGGAGGTGGAGGACGAGGAGCACTACACATGTAGATGCCACGCATATGAGGACATCAGAGACCGATACCCAAAGCTCTTGAGGGGGGGCGGAGAGATCAGGGCTTTATTGGGGACAGAGGACCAGCGCCCTCTAGGTCGTTTCCTAGTAGAGCTCCAGCACCGTCGTACATCACTCCTCCAGCAGCAGATGGAGATACACCTGGCCCCCATCCCTCAGACTCATATTACAGATTTTTTCAGACCCACAGCCACTCGAGGACCCAGCTCGATGCGGGGTGTCACATTACACAGAGCAGAGGAGCTTAGACGACAGCGTCGACGACCGAGACCCCCACTCCGGAGAGTCCGTCCACACCAGAGAGAGATTCAGGCGATTCACGCACGCCATGACATGGAGATACGAAGACTTCAACAGCTCACCCCTATCGATATGGACATTCAAAGCATTTTGAGGATCGCCATGATGCCTTACCCACCGATGCATTATATTCTACACCCACTCCAGGCATTTAGAGGGTTGTGATACCATCGAGCCTCCCATCCCTATGCATATCATATTTGTATCACATCCATTAAGCATATAGAGTGCATATCCATAGCACCCCACACCCTTGATGCCAGTTATTGTCCACTCCTTTTATACCCGTTTTTTGTACTCACATTTTATTTTCCTTTGGGACCACAGTGGATTGGATCATACTGATGTATATGTTTTGTCTCATAGGCCGATTTTGGCCTCTAATAGACGTTAAAAAGTCTTTCTTTCTTTCTTTCTTTCTTTCTTTCTTTCTTTCTTTCTTTTCTCTCTCTCTCTCTCTCTCTCTCTCTCTCTCTCTCTCTCTCTCTCTCTCTCTCTCTCTCTCTCTCTCTCTCTCTCTCTCTCTCTCTCTCTCTCTCCTCTCTCTCTCTCTCTCTCTCTCTCTCTCTCTCTCTCTCTCTCTCTCTCTCTCTCTCTCTCTCTCTCTCTCTCTCTCTCTCTCTCTCTCTCTCTCTCTCTCTCTCTCTCTCTCTCTCTCTCTCTCTCTCTCTCTCTCTCTCTCTCAGACATAGTTTGTTCACAGCTGCAGGTGGACCGATCGAGGTGGTCGGATCATATGTTTACTTGGGGGTGACATTTACAGCAGCATCAGGAGTCTTCTCTATGGCTAAGGCAGCCCGTGACCGCATCACACGTGGGTACGCAGCACTAGCTTTGATGGAGAGACAGTGCCACCAGGCATATTTTCAGGAGCCCCGCACAAAGGGGTGGCTCTTTGACACTTTGGTTATGCCAACGCTCATGTATGGGGCAGCCATATGGGGACCAGGATTAGCTACATCAGTATGGACAGCATTAGAGAGGCCACAGATTCTCATGATTGCCAGACTTATCCGCAGTAAGCCTTCAGTACCACATGACATCATTAGGGAAGAGCTCGCTGCACCACCGATGTTAGTTGAGGCACTATTCCAGACAGTATGCCTATTACACAGACCTCGGAGCATGGATACAGAGCGTATTGCTTATCGTGCTTTCGAGGCATCACGTGATATGGCATTAGCAGGAGACACCTCCTCATGGTATGCACAGACACGAGACTGGCTTGCCCACCATGGCTTTGACATAGACAGGCTACCACCACTACAGTACGACTCTCATGCACCCACCTACTCGCTCTCTCACCAAGAGAGGAATAGGATCATTCGTCAGGAGATATGGCATACATACATACAGAGGACATGGGTGAGCCCTAGGGGTACATTGCCACCGAAAATGCTCTACTACCGCGAGCATTTTCTACATATATCAGGCACGGGCTTCATCGAGATTCCGAGATACATGCAGACCTACCTTCCCCACCACCTACGAGTCGTCATTGGGCAGCTCCGGGTTTCATCACATCAGCTCGAGATTGAGAGGGGTCGGTCCAGGGGAGTCCCCCGTGAGGAGAGGTGGTGCCCAGTATGCCAGACAGAGTTAGAGAGTGAGGAGCATTTTGTTATCAGATGTCCAGCATACTTAGACCTACGAGCACAGTTCCAAATCGAGGAGTCATTCCAGCTGTGCATGACTATGGGAGAACAGAGACGCTTGGGATGCTTTCTCACAGTAGCATACGAGAGGCGAGAGCGGTCACTACAGCACATACATCAGCCACGGGTGAGTACCCAGCAGACCATTACCCAGTTCTTTCAGCGAGTTGAGCTACATCAGAGAGGTCCATCTATAGGGCTCACGCTCCACCAAGCAGCAGCACAGAGAGCACGGCGCCGACCACGCATGGGCGGATATCGTCGACCACGACTATATCAGGAGGATGTCTCACGCATCAGGATTGCCTACGACCACATGATGGAGCATAGGCGTACCACCACCCCCTGGGTTGTCTTCCTTCAGGAGGCACTCAGACCACCACCGATGTACCACATACTACACCCACCTCCACCCATCACTTGTCGCTAGGGCGTTTTACTCACATTTTGGATCCCCCCATGTATTAGGTGGCCACTATTTGCAGAGTCAGAGCCAAGTCTCCCCAGCCTTTTCGAGCCCTATATAGCTTTGTGTAGCGATATACCTTTTATTTCATTTTATCTTCTACACAGGGTTACTACACTTGTACATGGTTTTTGTCTCATAGGCCAAGTTTGGCCTCCAAAAGACGTTAATATGACTTTCTTTCTTTCTTTCTTTCTCTCTCTCTCTCTGTGTGGCGATTCTTACTAGAGATAGAGTCACAGAGATTCCCTACTCCAGCCTACTGCAGCAGCCAAGATAGGAGGGAGATAGAGTAAGCTCATTGACTTCTTTGTTCCACGACGTGCAACAGCCCTCCCCTCAGCTCACACACTGAGAGGGGTGACTCTTCGGCAGGCTCGGACCTCTCGAGCTAGGAGACAACCCCATGCTCTAGGATATAGGGCCCCGAGACTTCACCGACACCAGATTGCCGAGATCAAGGCTCGTGACCCTCCCTCCCTCCCTCCCCTCCCCCCCCCCCCCTTCCCCCCCTCCCTCCCTCCTTCCCTCCCTCCCTCCCTCCCTCCCTCCCTCCCTCTCTCTCTCTCTCTCTCTCTCTCTCTCTCTCTCTCTCTCTCTCTCTCTCTCTCTCTCTCTCTCTCTCTCTCTCTCTCTCTCTCTCTCTCTCTCTCTCTCTCTCTCTCATACATACATACATACATACATACATACATACATACATACATACATACATACATACATACATACATACATACATACATACATACATACATACATACATACATACATACATACATACATACATACATACATACATACATACATACATACATACATACATACATACATACATATATATATATATATATATATATATATATATATATATATATATATATATATATATATATATATTCTTACTAGAGATAGAGTCACAAAGATTCCCGACTCGAGCCTACTGCAGCAGCTAGGAGGGAGACAGAGTCAGCTCACTGACTTCTTTGTTCCACGACGTGCAACAGCCCTCCCCCCCTCAGCTCACACACCGAGAGGGGTGACTCTTCAACAGGCTCAAACCTCTCGAGCTAGGAGACGACCCCGTGCTATAGGATATCCGGCCCCGAGACTTCACCTGCAAGTAGCACACCGACATGCTTGCATGCCACAGATATTCCAGGCACGCCGAGAGGGAAGGAAGGCCTTTTATCACGATGGTAAGATCTTCATGGACGAACGCCCTATCAAATAGGGCCACGCGGCCTATGAGACATCATTACACTAGGAGGGCCACTTAGAGGAGTAGTGTGGAATTGCAACGAGGCACTCTGGACAGGACCAGAGAGACTCGAGGAGATCCTGGAGTCACATGACTTTGCTTGCATTACAGAAACACATGAGAGCCTTGAGAGAGGCCTACCATGCATTGCAGGTTTTCACTCGGAATCTGCATTCAGGACCATGATCAAACAGAGTACAGCACGAGGGTCGGGAGGTGTTGCCATCATATTTAGACACGAGATATAGACCCCGATCCATATCATAGGGAGAGATGAGGAGGCACGATACATGTGGGTTAGCATGGTGATAGCATCAGATAGCTTGATTTACATTGCGATATCCTACTTTCCACCAGGTGGATCTCGATATGCATGACAAGACTTTGGAGGATCGATTCGAGACAGAGACTCACCATACACAGCACTTTCATGACATACTACATTAAAGCACCTTAGGTGAAGTCTTCCTTATGGGGGACTTCAATGGCCGCACCCAATCACGTCAGTGCGAGGTATACAACATGGATCATCCACATCTCATGAGGGGCAGAGATCCAGAGGAGAAGTGCATCGGTAGAGTGTCAGGCTGTCAGCAGATACGAGTCAGGATGCCACCACCGGATATGGCAGACACTTGCTTGAGTTGGGCAGTAGACACCATCTCTTTATATATAACGGGATGCACCGTTGGCCAGGTTCGGGCGGACTCTTCAAACGACTACTTGATATCGGAGCTCCAGAGGAGATGATATGGGGGATCTACACCTTATACGAGAGAGTATCTGGTAAAGTAAAATGTCCAAGAGGTTTATCTGAACCACTTGCTAGCACTATCGAGGTGAAGCAAGGGTGCCCTCTTTCACCCACCCTCTTTGGTCTCTACATTGATGAGATAGTGGACTTCACAACATGGGGGTGATGGCATTGAGGTACGCGGATCCACTGTCCATATTCTTTTATATGCTGATAATACTGTACTAGTTTCAGAGTCTGCAGAAGGTCTTTAGCATCATCTACATGACCTAGATGACTGTTGCAAACACAGAGGGTTATCTGTGAACCTTGTTAAAACCAAGGTCATGATCTTTCATACATCAGCACATGTACGCAGACATAGTTTGTTCACATCAATAGGTGGACCAATCGAGGTGGTCGGATCATATGTTTACTTAGGAGTGACATTTATAGAAGCATCAGGAGTTTTCTGTCTCGGGCATCCAGTGACCGCATCACACGTGGGTATGCAGCACTAGCTTTGATGGAGAGACAGTGCCACCAGGCATATTTTCAAGAGCCCCGCACAAAGGGGTGGCTCTTCGACACTTTGGTTACGCCAGCGCTCATGTATGGGGCAGCCATATGGGGGCCAAGATTAGCTACATCAGTATGGACAGCATTGGAGAGGCCACAAATCCTCCTGATTGCAAGACTTATCCGCAGCAAGCCTACAGTACCGCATGATATCATTAGAGCAAAGCTCGCTACACCACTGATGCTAGTCGAGGCACTATTCCAAACAGTATGCCTATTACACAAACTTCGGAGCATGGATACAGAGCGCATTGCTTATCGTGATTTACAGGCATCACGTGACATGGCATTAACAGGCGACACCTCCTCATCGTATGCATAGACACGAGACTGGCTGGCCCACCATGGACTTGACATAGATAGGCTACCACCACTACCATATGACTTACAGGCACCCACCCACTCACTCTCTCATCAGGAGAGGAATAGGGTCATTCGCCAGGAGATATGGCATGGGTGAGCCCTAGGGATACATTGCCACCGAAAATGCTCTATTACCGTGAGCATTTTCTACATATATCGGATGAGGGCTTCATCGAGATTCCGAGATACGAGCAGACATACCTACCCCACTACCTTCGAGTCGTCATTCTCTCTCTCTCTCTCTCTCTCTCTCTCTCTCTCTCTCTCTCTCTCTCTCTCTCTCTCTCTCTCTCTCTCTCTCTCTCTCTCTCTCTCTCTCTCTCTCTCTCTCTCTCTCTCTCTCTCTCTCTCTCTCTCTCTCTCTCTCTCTCTCTCTCTCTCTCTCTCTCTCTCTCTCTCTCTCTCTCTCTCTCTCTCTCTCCCTCCCTCTCTCCCCCCCTTTTTCTCCCCACCCTTTTTTCTCCCTCCCTCCCTCCCTCCCTCCCTCCCTCCCTCCCTCCCTCCCTCCCTCTCTCTCTCTCTCTCTCTCTCTCTCTCTCTCTCTCTCTCTCTCTCTCTCTCTCTCTCTCTCTCTCTCTCTCTCTCTCTCTCTCTCTCTCTCTCTCTCTCTCTCTCTCTCTCTCTCTCTCTCTCTCTCTCTCTCTCTCTCTCTCTCTCTCTCTCTCTCCCCCCCCCTCCCTCCCTTCCCCCCTCTCCCCCTTTCTCTCAACCCCTCCCTCCCCCACTCCCTCCCTCCATCTCCCTCCCACCCTTCTCCCCCCCCTTTCTCCCTCTCCCTCTCCCTCTCTCTCCCCCTCCCCCCCCCACCTCCCGCTCTCCCCCCTCCGCCTCTCCCCCCCCCTCCCCCTCCCCCTCTCCCTCACCTTGTTCTTGATTAAGAGCAGTAATACACTTGCTAAGCTTAATAATCTTGCACAAAAATCACTATGTTACTTTCTTGCAATGTATTCAAAAGTTTGTACCAAGACAGACTATTTGTAAGCTATGATTATGAAAGGAAAACCTTCTATATTGGGAAGAAGGTACACATACAATGCTAAGTGCCCTAGCCTACTAACAATTGAATAAATCCTTTTGCACGGCCTCAGATGGGAAGGTGAGTGAACTATTACAAATTATAGATCAAATCTAGAGTGACTAGAATGAGAGAAATATACTTGTGATCTCAACTTTTTAGGGTGAAGATGTTGGAGATAGACGTCTGCGGAAGCACGCGAACAGCACAAGGAAGAAGAAGAAGCTTGGAGCACAACACACAAGACTAAATGTATTACTAGAGAATGTACAAAGATAAGTAGCCCATTAGGGAAATAGGCGTATATACAAGCCGGGGGAAAAAAACCTCCTAAAGAGGGAAAAAAGTGCCCCGGAAGTCCTAGAGTGTTCACACACATCACTACCTAAATATATCAACAAATCCCCCCTGGGAGTGATGCGGTGAACAAGGAGCTTGCACTCATGTATAAGGAAGTGCCAAGCTATGTGGAAATCAATCCACAAAAGGAAGTAAGCCCAAAGCTTTGCGGAAAGCTTCAAACTTCTCCCTAGGCAGAGCCTTCATGAAAAGGTCTGCAATGTTCTCCTGCGTGGGCACATATGCCAAGCTGATCTCCCAAGCAGAGAACCTCTCCCTGACATAGTGATAATGCACCTCAATGTGCTTAGTGCGAGCATGGAACACAGGGTTCCTCGCAACTGCCAATGCGCTCTGACTATCAGTGAAGATGGTGGTGGCAGAAGACTGGCCAACACCCAAATCAGCCATAAGGCGTCTGAGCCACACACACTCAACAGTCGCTGTGAAAGCTTCCCTTACTCAGCCTCACAACTGGAAGTGGCCACAGTAGGCTGCTTCTTGCTCAACCAAGATATACATGAGCTACCAAGCATGAAGCAAAAACCACTGGTGGACACACGAGTGTCATAGCAACCAGCCCAATCTGAGTCAGAAAAAGCATGCAAATCTGGCGGTAGTGATCCCCCCTTGGGATAAAACAACCCAAGTAGCCGAGTACCACTCAAGTAGCGAAAGATGCGCTTAACCGCTTTCCAATGCGTGACTCCTGGGCAATGCATAAACCTGCTCATCTGTGAGACAGCAAACTGAATATCTGGCCGAGTAATGCATAAGTAAATCAAGCATCCAACAGCCTGCTGATAGAGAACAGCATCAAATGCATCTCCAGCATCATGAAGACTCAATCGTAAACCTGTCTCCATAGGAGTGGCAATAGGCTTACAGTCTTCAAGGCCAAAACGCTACAATAATGTGTCAATATATTTCGTTTGACACAAAGCCATTCCACCATCAACGTGCATAAACTGAATGCCCAAATAGTGATGCAAATGCCCCAAATCAGACATCTCAAATGAAGCATGCGAATCAGCCTTAAAATCAGCAATATGTGTCTCAATAGGACCAGTGAGGAGCATGTCATCAACATAGACAACAATGATCAGAAGCACATCATTAGCATGCTTAACATATAAGGTGCTTTCCGTTGGACTGTTCTCAAAACCATGTGCAATCAGATAGGTATGTATCTTCTCATACCAAGCACGGGGTGCTTGCTTTAAACCATATAACGCCTTCTTTAACCTTCACACCTGGTTTTCATGCCCTTTCTGCACAAAGCCACGGGGCTGAAAAACATACACTTCTTCATTCAAGTCACCATTCAGAAATGTTGTTTTAATGTCCAACTGATGTACATCCCAACCATGATGGGCTGCAAGTGCACAAATGCTCCGAACAGTAGTCATACGGCATGTAGGTGCAAAGGTCTCATCAAAATCAATGCCTCTTTCCTGCGCATAACCCTTTGCAACAAGCCTAGCCTTATACCTGTCAACTGTACCATCAGGTTTACGCTTCAGCTTGTATACCCACTTAGTGTCAATGGCCTTCTTGCCAGGAGGCAAGTCACATAAAGACCATGTACCATTCTTCATTATAGCATCATATTCAGATTGCATAGCAGCCATCCAATTTTCTGAATTCTGTGCTTCATCAAAAGAAACAGGCTCATTCTCATCACAGAGACTAGATGCAGCCATAGCATAGCAATCTGATGCAAAGGAGGCACTATGAGAGCCTGAACGAGTACCATATGACAAAGGTGCATCTAATTTGCTGTCACGCAAAGTCTGCACAAGCCATTTTGGCATAGCTTTTGCCTGCTCAATATCAGCTCTCTCATCAGCAAGTGCATCATGTAAATCTGCATCAGAAATGGAATGATCTGCATCATCATATGAAACCTGCAAAGGCTGAGAAGTTGCCTCATTAGGACCAGCACTAGACTGTCCACCTGTAAAAAGAGGCATCAAAGTATCATACATGTCTTTGGAGCTAACAGATGTCTCCTTAGTACATGAAAGCAATGGCTGAATAGCATCTTCCACAAAGACAACATCACGGCTAACCAGAATGCATTTAGTCTGTGGATGATACAGACGATAGCCTTTACTTTCAGAACTGTACCCAACAAAAATACATTTTACTTCCTTATCATCCAATTTTCTGCGATGTTGTTCAGGCACTAATGCATATGCCAAACAACCAAAAACACGCAGATGAGCAACAGATGGCTTGCGGTCATGCCAAGCCTCATATGGAGTGATAGACTGCAACGCTTTAGTGGGACACCTGTTCAGTACATATGCTGCACACATGACAGCCTCAAGCCAGAAACTATGAGGTAAAGCCTGACTCTTGACCATACACCTCGCCATCTCCATGAGAGACCTGTTCTTCCGTTCAGCAACTCCATTCTGTTGAGGTATATACGGCACTGTACACTGGTGTTTTATCCCACGTTCAGCCAGAAATGCATTAAAATCTGAAGACATATATTCCCCCCCTCGATCAGAACAGAGGGTTCCCATTTTACATGCTGACAGATTTTCAGCCAAAACCAAAAACTGTTTGAAGCACATGAACACTTCGAACTTTGCTTTGAGTGGATATACCCATGCATGCCTAGAAAAATCATCAATGAAAGTCACGAAGTAAAGGTAATTTCCAAAAGAGGGTGTCTACATAAGACCACAGACATCACTATGTACAAGCTGCAATTTCTGCGTAGCCCGAACTGAACCATCTTTTGGAAAGGAAGAACGCTGCATTTTGCCCAAAATACAGCCTTCACAAACATGTTTTCCAGGTGCCTCAAGTTTGGGCAAAGAGGACACCATTTCAGATTTCTGCAGGCGTAACAAACTAGCAAAATTCAGATGACCAAAGCGTGCATGCCAAAGCTTTGCATCTGACATAGCCTGAGAATCATGAACTGCACATGCCGAATCATTCACAGATCTTTCATAGTCTATGAGCTTATACAGCCCACGGCATAAAATGCCAGAAGCAATAATCACATCACCATTTGAGAGATCATGGACTGTACACCTGTCATCAATAAATTTCACAACCAAGCCAATCTTGGCTAATGCAGAAACTGATAACAGATTCTTTTTTATCCCTGGCACAAATAAAGCATCTGACAAAGTGAAAGAACTACCATCAGCAGTAGTCAGAATGATCTTACCAACTCCCATAACAGGATAAGAGGAGTTATTGGCGCATGTGACAGTATTCCCTGTAGGGGCAAGCTCGAGTGAAGAGAAGAAACTGCGCTGCGAGGTAATATGTTTTGTCGCCCCACTGTCAAAGTACCAAACATCTGAGTCTACTGCAGACATGCACTGATCAGGAGAAGATGGGTCAAAACTGCAGACAGTAGTAAACGCCCATTCTTCTTCCTGCACAAGATTTGCAGACTCTATTTTTGGTGTAGAGGCCTCTGCAACAACCATTCCAGCCTCTTTCTTCTTTGCCTCTTTAGCGGCTAGTTTTGGACAGTTCTTTATGATATGATCATTGCCTTTACAGTACTTACAAAACAATTTCTGCTTTTCTGATTTTTTCTCATCTTTGTCTTGGTTCTTTGAATGTGAAGCATTTGCAGATTTCTACTTACTAGTAGAAGAGCTCCATTTTCCTTTGCCCTTCTGACTAGCCAGGAAAGCTTGATCTGCAACACGCATAATGGACCTGTTCTGCCTGGACTGATCTTCCTGCAACAGAACAGAGACTAATTCCTCAAATGAAAAGGCATTCGGATTGCCTTTCATCATCAACCGAAGAGTAGAGGCAAAACTCTGATATGAATCAGGAAGACCATTCAGAACGATCTGCACAAGTGAGCTATCTGATATAACCTCATCAGCAGAAATCAATTGTTCCTTCAGGTCTTTGATCTTTGTAAGAAAACTGTCCATAGAATCACCTTCATTCATGTGCTCACTCTCCAACTGTTTTCGGAGGTAAGCAACACGAGCCTCATTCCTAGCTTGGTACAAAGTGGTAAGTGTATCCCAAGCATCCTTTGCTGTTATGCAAGAGCGAATGTGAGGAATAATGGCACGTTTGACAGACAAAGCTATCAATGCATGTGCCTGGGCATCTCTACCATCCCAACGAATCTGCTATGCAGTAGGTGCAACAGAAACAGCAGCACGAACAGGAATCTGCAGAATATCATCTTCGACACCATCTTCATCAGCTCCAACACCTGTATTTGCAGTACCTGTCGTTACAGGTGTAACAGGACGTCTTTCAACACCCTGCACAATGTTCCACAATCCTTTTGCAACCAGTACATGTCGCATCATATAAGCCCATAATGGGTAGTTGGTACCATCCAACTTATCCTCAACAGCCAACATACGGAATACATCACTGCTTTCAGCCATGGCCGGTGACTAAAATACCTTGATGCAGAAAATTGACTGTATCTCAAAAAGTTGAACGGAACAACCCAGACGAGTTCTGCTAGACCTGTAGCAGACTTTGAGACGCTTAAACTGGCGAACAAAAACTGGTATATACCTTTGGCACAAAAGGACGAAATAGCCTGCACAAGCGCTGCGATAGTGCGTTCGGAGGTCGAAATGAGCTCAGATCGTGATTTCGGCACCACAAAGCAAAGCTATTTTGATCTCGGAAACACCCTGAGTATGCTCACCAAATTTCGTGCGAATCTGAGACTGCAAACGGAGGCGTGTCGACGGCACCCTAGAAGAAGCGACGACCTGCTCTGATACCAATTGTTGGAGATAGACGTCTGCGGAAGCACGCGAACAGCACAAGGAAGAAGAAGAAGCTTGGAGCACAACACACAAGACTAAATGTATTACTAGAGAATGTACAAAGATAAGTAGCCCATTAGGGCAATAGGCATATATACAAGCCGGGGGAAAAAAACTCCTAAAGAGGGAAAAAAGTGCCCCGGCAGTCCTAGAGTGTTCACACACATCACTACCTAAATATATCAACAGAAGATTGTGTGCATACTCAATCACATAGATTGATTGATATGTCTACATGCAAAGCTCTATTGCACAAATCGTTGCATACACAAGTCAAGAAGGATGTTATCTTCATGAACCATGTGGTGGTTATAAGCTTAAGACCATATATCCACTTGAACAACTTTGAGAAGCAAGCAATCTTTGAAAATAGTCAGTCAATAATAATACATAGAAGCATAATGTAAATGATAGAACTTCATGTAATTGTATTGAGCAGTAGGGTACAATGCTTGGAAGTGTAGGAGGACTCCTATGGCTATAAGAATGTGTGATTATTCACACTGAAGTGTGCGTTCTCTCATACATATCCCGCGACTACTCAACTAGAGTTTAAGTGGTTACTTTTCCAAGATTCTAATAGTTTGGGGTTGAGTAATTTAATCAAAAGATTTTAATCGCACTTCAACCAACTTTTTGAGTTTTCAAACCACTAAAAGACTCATGGCTTTTGGCTCTAAGCCCTCTCCTTGAAGTTGGATTTACCAAACTAACTCCTAAGGTTTCATTACCTTATACAAATGAATGATAAAAGTCACATCATTAGTGAGTACAAGATAAAATTTATGCTAGATGCTTTTAGCATATTCAAATGTAGATTCTTTGAGCCTATGAAGTCCAAGATGTATGGTCAAGCTTGCCATATGCACCAACAGGTAGTGAGCTGGATTGGGATGAAAAAGAACACACTTTAAATGCTCTAAGACAGAAGCTAAACAATAGTTTCTCAATAAAGGACCTTGGGATAGCATACCATATACTTGGTATGCGAATAAAAAGGGATAGGCAGCAGCATTCTTTGCATATATCCCAAGAAAAGTACATTGAGAAAGTGCTCGACAGATTTAATGTGATTGATGCTAAGCCACTTTGAGTGCCATTGCAGCCATTGTGTTAAGCTTTTGAAGGAGGATTATCCCAAAGATGATGAAGCAGCCAATTACATGAAGAATGTTCCATACGTATCAGCTTGTGGTTCACTAATGTATGCCATGGTTGCCACTAGCCCAAACAGTGTCCATGTAGTGGGAATTGTTAGGAGATTTATGGCTAACCTTGGAAAATCGCATTGGGAGGCAATCAAGTCCATTCTTAGGTATTTGAAAAAGTAAAAGTGTATGTTATGGGAAGGGATCCTTAGAATTGAAAGATTTTGTGCTTCAAACATGGCAAGTGATGTGGACACTCACAAGTCCACAAGTTGATATGTATGCACTCTTGTAAGAGATGTTATTTCATGGTGCTCTAGACTTTAGAGGATAGTAGCACTATCTACTACAGAGGAATTTCAGTCGCAGCCATTTGGTTAGCACGGCTATGCAAGGAGTTTGGTTTGCTTGATATGGCATGTGTTTGGTTGTGATAGCCAAAATGTCATATATTTTACAAAGAATGCCATGTTCCATGCTTGCACAAAGCATATTGATGTGAGATATCACTTCCTCAGAGAGATGTTAGAGGATGGGCTGATCACTTTGATCAAGGTCAATACTCCAGAGAATCTTGCATACGTTGTCACTAAGTGTTTACCAAAGGCACAACATTAGATATGTATACTAATTGTGGGAGTTACTTGGCTTAAAGGAACCTCCTTGGTCCTTTAGGTGGGAAGTTGTTGGGAATAAGGGCCTCAAGGACTCTCCTTTTGTATATTTTGACCCTCTTAAATAATAGCTTTCTTTGAGAGCTTTCCAAATATATTTCAATTATATTTTCCGGACCCCAAATTGGCAAGTTATATGGATTTACATGATTTTTATGAGTTTTGGTCATTGGACGTATGAACGTGCCCAAACGACATAAAAGATTTAACAATAAGATTGGTCCCAAACGTCAAATAACTTGAAGAGGACCTTGAGCTTCTTCATTTTCTTTTTCAAATTTTTATGCAAGTTTCTCTATCTACTCTCTCTCTCCTCATTCAAAAGCTCAGTCTATTGGTGTTTGGAGCAATTGAGCACATTTTCGCGTAGCTCTCTCCCTCCTCTTTGAGCATCAACTTGGACACTAAAGATGGGGAGAGAGTGTCCAACAACTCTCTTGTATGTGCCCCCTTATCCTCATCACCTATTGAAAGCATCCCATGTTACCCCATGCAAGGGATTGGAGAGCATGTCATGTTGAACCATCCCAACTCCATGAACTCTAGTGGTTTTGTGCATGTTGCTTTGCCTCGTTCTACAAGCAAGGACATGCTCTCATACCAATATTAGCTATGCTATAACAAGATCCTTCCTTCTAGACAACATAAAACACAAGCCATATCCACAAACATAAAACGAAAGACATCATACTCACCTCCAAGCTCCCAACCATAGGGTCCGACAACGACCCACCCCAAAGCATAGATGTTGTTGATCCTTTCTTTTGAACATGTTAAGTGATTATAATTAGTTATAAATGATCCCCCAAATATCATTTTTATGATGAGACTTAATGGGTTTTTTTAGCCCTAGTTTCCTAATTTATTTCTTGTAATAGAAGATTCCTCGTTAATAGAAAGAGCCCTATGAAGGAAGGGACAAGCCAAACTTCTAGTCCCCAATCTTGTGTCTCTATATGATATGTTCATCTTCCCGTTTTTCATTTCTTTACTTTTTTCCTTGGGTTTTTAGTGATTGAACGTATGTTTAGATGAGTCTAATCTAATTTATTGTTGCATTGTGAGTGAGAGCTGACACTCACGGATGGAGTGATAAAAAAGATTAAGCTCATTTTAACATAAATACAATCATTAAAAACTCAAAAGAGATAAAGAAATGAGAATAGGAAGAGGGAAGTGTCTGATGAAGACTCAAAATTGGGGACCAAAAGTTGGGTTGTTCTTCCTTTTAAAACTTCTTTTCTATTAATGGGGAATCTTCTATTACAAGAATATAAAGAATAGAAAATACACCATACTTTTCAAATTCTCTATTTTTAGAGCATGAGGATGGCACTCAAACGTTTTAAATCTGAATCATTGGAGCTACCCTAGGAAATCTAAGGATTATATAAAAGAGATATAATCCTAATGTTTGATAAAAGAATTTTCTTCTCACATATTTCAAAAAAAATATATCACTAATCTTTGCCTAATCTATGAGACTCATCAATTTCTGAACTGATTTTTCAGATAGAGATTAATCATGCCTCTGTGTAGGTGTTGAAAAATTGTTGTTTTTCCTACGGTTCCTATAGAAAAATACTCAAAAAATATATCATATTTTGATATCAAAACTCAACAAAAATAAATAAACACTTTTCACCTTGAAATTCTGAGAAATATCCAACAATTTTCGGTGAGTCTGAGGTTTATTCAGAAGCTCAGTAATTGAAGTTCGAATTCTGGACGAGACTCGAGTCTTAGACTTTGGCACTTTACATATCAAATCTTGAAGGTATAGAGTTATTCTCCTATAAGCTACACACTTATAAGCATGCCTCCATTATGCAAACAGGATATGTGTATATTGTAGTATCTGTTGCTTGCATTATGCATGTGTGCACTGTGTGCAGTGTGCAGTGTGCACTGTGTATCTGATGATTCATCTGTGTAGTGACTAGTCTATTGTCTGGAATGTGCATAGGAGCATGTGTATGTTTACATTAAAATTACTATATTATATATGTATTGATAATACATGTTCACAAAGCATTATGTATACAGTATGGTTGTCAGCTGCATATGTATACAGTCTGTACACATATGCAGTTGTCAATCATAATGTATACATAATGTATGTATTCACTGATACATGAGTTACTTACAATGTACTATCATTTATGTATACATACATATGCAGACAGTAGGCCAATGTATGTATACATAAATGATAGTACATTGTAAGTAACTAATGTATCAGTGAATACATACATTATGTATACATTATGATTGACAACTGCATATGTGTATAGACTGTATAGATATGTGTACAGACTATAGATATGCAGCTGACAACTGTTGATATATTTAGGTAGTGATGTGTGTGAACACTCTAGGACCGCCGGGGCACTTTTTTCCCTCTTTAGGAGGTTTTTTTCCCCCAGCTTGTATATACGCCTATTGCCCTAATGGGCTACTTATCTTTGTACATTCTCTAGTAATACATTCAGTTTGTGTGTTGAGCTCCAAGCTTCTTCTTCTTCCTTGTGCTGTTCGCGTGCTTCCGCAGACGTCTAACTCCAACAATTGGTATCAGAGCAGGTCGTTGCTTCTTCTAGGGCGCCGTCGACACTCCTCCGTTTGCAGTCTCAGATTCGCACAAAATTTGGTGAGCATACTCAGGGTGTTTCCGAGATCAAAACAGCTTCGCTTTGTGGTGCCGAAATCGCGATCTGAGCTCGTTTCGGCCTCCGAACGCACTATCACAGTGTTTGTGCAGGCTATTTTGTCTTTTTGTGCCAAAGGTATATACTAGTTTCTGTTCGCCAGTTTAAGCGTCTCGAAGTCTGCTACAGGTCTAGCAGAACTCGTCTGGGCAGTTCTGTTCAACTTTTTGAGATACAGTCAATTTTCTGCATCAAGGTATTTTAGTCACCGGCCATGGCTGAAAGCAGTGATGTATTCCGTATGTTGGCTGTTGAGGATAAGTTGGATGGTACCAACTACCCATTATGGACTTATATGATGCGACATGTACTGGTTGCAAAAGGATTGTGGAACATTGTGCAGGGTGTTGAAAGACGTCCTGTTACACCTGTAACGACAGGTACTGCAAATACAGGTGTTGGAGCTGATGAAGATGGTGTCGAAGATGATATTCCGCAGATTCCTGTTCGTGCTGCTGTTTCTATTGCACCTAATGCAGAGCAGATTCGTTGGAATGGCAGAGATGCCCAGGCACATGCATTGATAGCTTTGTCTGTCAAACGTGCCATTATTCCTCACATTCGCTCTTGTAGAACAGCAAAGGATGCTTGGGATACACTTACCACTTTGTACCAGGCTAAGAATGAGGCTCGTGTTGCTTACCTCCGAAAACAGTTGGAGAGTGAGCACATGAATGAAGGTGATTCGATGGATAGTTTTCTTACAAAGATCAAAGACCTGAAGGAACAATTGATTTCTGCTGATGAGGTTATACCAGATAGCTCACTTGTGCAGACCGTTCTGAATGGCCTTCCTGATTCATATCAGAGTTTTGCCTCTACTCTTCGATTGATGATGAAAGGCAATCCGAATGCCTTGTCATTTGAGGAATTAGTCTCTGTTCTGTTGCAGGAAGATCAGTCCAGGCAGAACAGGTCCATTATGCGTGTTGCAGATCAAGCTTTCCTGGCTAGTCAGAAGGGCAAAGGAAAATGGAGCTCTTCTACTAGTAAGCAGAAATCTGCAAATGCTGCACAATCGAAGAACCAGGATAAAGATGAGAAGAAATCAGAAAAGCAGAAATTGTTCTGCAAGTACTGTAAAGGAAATGATCATATTATAAAGAACTGTCCAAAACTGGCTGCTAAAGAGGCAAAGAAGAAAGAGACTGGAATGGTTGTTGCAGAGGCCTCTACACCAAAAACAGAGTCTGCAAATCTTGTGCAGGAAGAAGAATGGGCGTTTACTACTGTCTGCAGTTTTGACCAATCTTCTCATGATCAGTGCATGTCTGCAGTAGACTCAGATGTTTGGTACTTTGACAGTGGGGCGACCAAACATATTACCTCGCAGCGCAGTTTCTTCTCTTCACTCGAGCCTGCCCCTACAGGGAATACTGTCACATGCGCCAATAACTCCTCTTATCCTGTTATGGGAGTTGGTAAGATCATTCTGACTACTGCTGATGGTAGTTCTTTCACTTTGTCAGATGCTTTATTTGTGCCAGGGATCAAAAAGAACCTGTTATCAGTTTCTGCATTAGCCAAGATTGGCTTGGTTGTGAAATTCGTTGATGACAGGTATATAGTCCATGATCTCTCAAATGGCGATGTGATTATTGCTTCTGGCATTTTATGTCATGGGCTGTATAAGCTCATAGACTATGAAAAATCTGTGAATGATTCGGCATGTGCAGTTCATGATTCTCAGGCTATGTCAGATGCAAAGCTTTGGCATGCACGCTTTGGTCATCTGAATTTTGCTAGTTTGTTACGCCTGCAGAAATCTGAAATGGTGTCCTCTTTGCCCAAACTTGAGGCACCTGGAAAACATGTTTGTGAAGGCTGTATTTTGGGCAAAATGCAGCGTTCTTCCTTTCCAAAAGATGGTTCAGTTCGGGCTATGCAGAAATTGCAGCTTGTACATAGTGATGTCTGTGGTCCTATGCAGACACCCTCTTTTGGAAATTACCTTTACTTCGTGACTTTCATTGATGATTTTTCCAGGCATGCATGGGTATATCCACTCAAAGCAAAGTCCGAAGTGTTCATGTGCTTCAAACAGTTTTTGGTTTTGGCTGAAAATCTGTCAGCATGTAAAATGGGCACCCTCCGTTCTGATCGAGGGGGGGAATATATGTCTTCAGATTTTAATGCATTTCTGGCTGAACGTGGGATAAAACACCAGTGTACAGTGCCGTATACACCTCAACAGAATGGAGTTGCTGAACGAAAGAATAGGTCACTCATGGAGATGGCGAGGTGCATGGTCAAAAGTCAGGCTTTACCACATAGTTTCTGGCTTGAGGCTGTCATGTGTGCAGCATATGTACTGAACAGGTGTCCCACGAAAGCGTTGCAGTCTATCACTCCATATGAGGCTTGGCATGACCGCAAGCCATCTGTTGCTCATCTGCGTGTTTTTGGTTGTTTGGCATATGCATTAGTGCCTGAACAACATCGCAGAAAATTGGATGATAAGGCAGTAAAATGTATTTTTGTTGGGTACAGTTCTGAAAGTAAAGGCTATCGTCTGTATCATCCACAGACTAAACGCATTCTGGTTAGCCGTGATGTTGTCTTTGTGGAAGATGCTATTCAGCCATTGCTTTCATGTACTAAGGAGACATCTGTTAGCTCCAAAGACATGTATGATACTTTGATGCCTCTTTTTACAGGTGGACAGGCTAGCGCTGGTCCTAATGAGGCAACTTCTCAGCCTTTGCAGGTTTCATATGATGATGCAGATCATTCCATTTCTGATGCAGATTTACATGATGCACTTGTTGATGAGAGAGCTGATATTGAACAGGCAAAAACTATGCCAAAATGGCTGGTGCAGACTTTGCGTGACAGCAAATTAGATGCACCTTTGTCATATCGTACTCGTTCAGGCTCTCATAGTACCTCCTTTGCATCAGATTGCTATGCTATGGCTGCATCTAGTCTCTGTGATGAGAATGAGCCTATTTCTTTTGATGAAGCACAAAATTCAGAAAATTGGATGGCTGCTATGCAATCTGAATATGATGCTATAATGAAGAATGGTACATGGTCTTTATGTGACTTGCCTCCTGGCAAGAAGGCCATTGGCACTAAGTGGGTATACAAGCTGAAGCGTAAACCTGATGGTACAGTTGACAGGTATAAGGCTAGGCTTGTTGCAAAGGGTTATGCGCAGGAAAGAGGCATTGATTTTTATGAGACCTTTGCACCTACATGCCGTATGACTACTGTTCGGAGCATTTGTGCACTTGCAGCCCATCATGGTTGGAATGTACATCAGTTGGACATTAAAACAGCATTTCTGAATGGTGACTTGCATGAAGAAGTGTATGTTTTTCAGCCCCGTGGCTTTGTGCAGAAAGGGCATGAAAACCAGGTGTGCAGGTTAAAGAAGGCGTTATATGGTTTAAAGCAAGCACCACGTGCTTGGTATGAGAAAATACATGCCTATCTGATTGCACATGGTTTTGAGAACAGTCCAACTGAAAGCACCTTATATGTTAAGCGTGCTAATGATGTGCTTTTGATCATTGTTGTCTATGTAGACGACATGCTGCTCACTGGTCCTCTTGAGAAGCATATTGTTGATTTCAAGGCTGATTTGCATGCCTCATTTGAGATGTCTGATTTGGGGCATTTGCATCACTATTTGGGCATTCAGTTTATGCAAGTTGATGGTGGAATGGCTTTGTGTCAAACGAAATATATTGACACATTATTGCAGCGTTTTGGCCTTGAAGACTGTAAGCCTATTGCCACTCCTATGGAGACAGGTTTACGATTGAGTCTTCATGATGCTGGAGATGCATTTGATGCTGTTCTCTATCAGCAGGCTGTTGGATGCTTGATTTACTTATGCATTACTCGGCCAGATATTCAGTTTGCTGTCTCACAGATGAGCAGGTTTATGCATTGCCCAGGAGTCACGCATTGGAAAGCGGTTAAGCGCATCTTTCGCTACTTGAGTGGTACTCGGCTACTTGGGTTGTTTTATCCCAAGGGGGGATCACTACCGCCAGATTTGCATGCTTTTTCTGACTCAGATTGGGCTGGTTGCTATGACACTCGTGTGTCCACAAGTGGTTTTTGCTTCATGCTTGGTAGCTCATGTATATCTTGGTTGAGCAAGAAGCAGCCTATTGTGGCCACTTCCAGTTGTGAGGCTGAGTATAGGGCAGCTTTCACAGCGATTGTTGAGTGTGTGTGGCTCAGACGCCTTATGGCTGATTTGGGTGTTGGCCAGTCTTCTGCCACCACCATCTTCACTGATGGTCAAAGCGCATTGGCAGTTGCGAGGAACCCTGTGTTCCATGCTCGCACTAAGCACATTGAGGTGCATTATCACTATGTCAGGGAGAGGTTCTCTGCTGGGGAGATCAGCTTGGCATATGTGCCCACGCAGGAGAACATTGCAGACCTTTTCACGAAGGCTCTGACTAGGGAGAAGTTTGAAGCTTTCCGCAAAGCTTTGGGCTTACTTCCTTTTGTGGAGTGATTTCCACATAGCTCGGCACTTCCTTATACATGAGTGCCAGCTCCTTGTTCACCGCATCACTCCCAGGGGGGATTTGTTGATATATTTAGGTAGTGATGTGTGTGAACACTCTAGGACCGCCGGGGCACTTTTTTCCCTCTTTAGGAGGTTTTTTTCCCCCGGCTTGTATATACGCCTATTGCCCTAATGGGCTACTTATCTTTGTACATTCTCTAGTAATACATTCAGTCTTGTGTGTTGAGCTCCAAGCTTCTTCTTCTTCCTTGTGCTGTTCGCGTGCTTCCGCAGACGTCTAACTCCAACAACAACCATACTGTATACATAATGCACTGTGTACATGTATTATAATACATATATAATATAGTAATATTAATGTAAACATACACATGCTGCTATGCACATTCCAGACAATAGATTACATAGATGATAGAAACATA
Source organism: Ceratopteris richardii (assembly GCA_020310875.1). Classification (NCBI taxonomy): domain Eukaryota; kingdom Viridiplantae; phylum Streptophyta; class Polypodiopsida; order Polypodiales; family Pteridaceae; genus Ceratopteris; species Ceratopteris richardii. Next base: position 80,929,055 of record CM035442.1, read on the forward strand.
GTACACACATCTGGAGGCAATAAAGTATAAGAATTTATGCATTACTAAAGCCTACCATAATGTAGCAGCTAGCCTATAGCTCAGAAAGTGTAGATGTGAGCTTTTTTAATGATTTAATTGGTTCTTTTCTATACTTGTAGATGCCGAGGAAAGCGGGTGGAGAATGGGAGTACGTGGACAAGGTCAAAGCCTTGCCAAAAGGGAGCTAGACATGTAGATGCAAGTTTTGTGGTCATGTATGGGATGGATGAGCCAATCGAATCCAGGCACATATTCTTGGCCTAAGCGGTTACGGGGCTGACAAATGTACTCAAGCTCCCTAGAATATAAAGAAAGCATGTAGAAAACTACTTGCAAAATCATCTCAAGAAAGTGAATCATGCTCTAACGTGAATGTGATGTATTCATATGAGGATATTTTGGAGAATGAAAGTGCAAATATTGATGAGGATATCTTTGCATCTAAGCCATGTGGTGATACTTCCACTTTACATGCATCCCAAAAGAAAAAACTTCTCAAAGACATGTGCAAAAGGCTTGGGAATCTCAAGCAAGAGCTAATGCAGTATTTTAAAGGTATTGCGTTTAGAGGACAGAGAAGGTGCTACCATGGGCCTTGTTTATGAATTGACAGATAGAATGATTGAGGAAATCAGCCATATTGATGGTATTGAGAATGCAATTTGTCTATCAATATGTTTAAAAATGTTTATTTTATTGAACTATGTAGTTTGTATGCAAAAATAGTATGAATATATGATTTTTTATTTTTAAAAACAAAAGCCACGTCGGGAAACGTCAAAAACGTTTTAACATACCTGTCAGAGGTCGGCTAAATGTCAGAAGTCAGAAGTCAAAAAAACGTAAGCAACAACTTTGCTTATATATAAGATTCTTGAATCTCAAGGTACTCGTACATAAGATTCTCGAATCTCATGATACTGTTTAGTTCTTTCTCAAATATCCACTAAGCATTTAAAGAGGGATTAATTCTTAAAATTCACCAGAGATCTTCTAAGAATTCATCCTTTCTTCAAAAATTCCTCTCCTTGTTTCAATGAAGGCAAACACATGGTAGGATGGGAATTAAAAAGAATCTCAAGAATTATTAAAAATCATAAAATCTCGCTTAATGCTTTATAACTAGTACTCCAACTATTTTTTTTAACATTCATTACAATTTCGATCATTTTTTTGCATGTCATTCATGCATACATCTCCAGCTTTAATTTCAAATGCATTAACTTTGAACCGAGTGTAGTATAATAAGTTTTTTGCCCCCTTGTGAATAGGATCTCTATTGAAAATGATATATCCTCCATTCTAATTCCAAGAAACAAAATGTATTACAACACGTAAGCATTTCAACCTTTACCTAACAAGAATTCAAGTAGGAGCCACGATGATGTATCTATTCACTAATCAAAAACAGGATTCGGAATCTCCACATATTGAACCCCTTCAGCTTAAGCCAGTCATCGTACAGAGGCTTACCTAGTCCCATACATGGAATGCACTTGCAAATGATCTCTCTACCCTTCTTTGGAAAGTAGCTTACTTCACCAGTCCCTTGACACCTTGAACACTTTCCAACCCATTGATACAGAACATCTCCGCAGTCCTGTAGACCAAAAATGTACAACCTTTATGATTAACAGAGTGTAAACGAAAAAGAGCAAGAATCAATACGTGTCAGGGCATAAACTGGTGTAAATCCTTAGCTCGAGAACTCTCAAAACTGATCACATATAGGTACCAAGTCCGTGAAACTTAGAGAAACGACACATATTCTCTCGAAACTCAAGTTTTATCAACACAATATGCATATGTGTGGAATATTTGATCACATATGTGCATGGATGGAGTCACACGAGGAACACGCAGAACTCTGAAGGAACATCATATCCACGTAATCTATTTCTTGTAAGCGCAGATGAAGAAAAGTACCTTCATTTCTGGGTCACAATTCTCCATATCTTCCACTTCCTGAGGGTCAGGGGTAGAACCTGGGTAAGACATAGGCAGAGGAAGGGCTTCATCTTTGCTGAGGGAGGACTCATCATCTTTCCGCCAGCGCTCATTCTTGCCATTATTGTTGGCGTACACACGCCACTCTTGATTACGAAAAGACCTCGAAGGTCCCTTGAGCTTGGGAATGATCTGTGGCCGCCAAATATGCTTTCCATTTACTGAGGGGGGAGAGAGACGCTCTCCCAGAGGTTGAGGCAGGTCATCGGGATCAATGGCTGGAACAGAAGTAGTCAAGCTCCGGATATGGAACCTCCTCAGAGGAGCTACCTTTATTATTGATGGGAAACGAAGAACCTGAACAGGAACCGTTCCCTCTGACAGAATTCCATGGAAATCGAGTGATGAGTCGACTTGATGAAGCGAGCGTGCATGAAGCATTCTCGCTGATAATCGGTCTGCGCACACATTGCTGGACGTATGGGCACCAGCTTCTGAGTTCTGCAGAGGCTAAATATGAGTGAGGCTAAATATGAGAGAGAGAGAGAGAGAGAGAGAGAGATTAGCGTCTTCTAAACATCAAAATTGACCTATGAGACAAACCGAGAGACACCAAGTATTCATAAACAAAATAGAGCACAAACATCTAAAGTGAACTGAAACGAAGGCCTAGTTCGGTGATACACCAAGTGTCTATAAAGAAAATAGAGTAGAAAGTCTAACGATGTGTAGAAAGTGATGTAGTTCTAGCATCATGTAATACGAGAGAAGACTACAATGATATCGTGTGTGTGAGCCGCAATGGAAGCAACCAAGATGAATAGACCTATGAATAGATCTATAAATGTAGTATGGGGGAAGTGGATGGAAGATGTGATACATGGGTGTCGAACAAAGAATGATACGACAATGTGTGGATAGTCATCTCTGCTCCATTTGTTGCTCATGAAGTAGTGAAATCTTCAATATCTCATGTTGGTATAGCTGGGGTCTCCTATATCAAGGGACATGTAGACATCTCCTAGCCCTCTGAGTCTCTACCTCCTTGAGAGTGAGCCCTTGACCACTAGCAATCAATCGTGGCTCCATCCTTTGAAAGAAATGAGCAATCCTCTATTGCATGCCCTCACCCGATCCACTCTCCTCATAGATTTTTGTAATGATCTCTCTATCTGAAATCACTACTAGAATCGGGGGAGGGGGGGTGCATAGCTACTCCTTACATTGAAAAAAAAAAAGCGAGGTTCGTCACTTATGCGATGGTCGCAGCAATGAGCATCGCATAAGCAACGATTTCTTTTTTTTTTTTTTTTTTTTTAAAGATTGGGTGTTGCATAAGCGATGAATATTGTCTCTTATGTGATGCTTTTTTAACTGTCACTAATTAACGATGCTATTAGCGACGTTCGCACACTCCTTGTGGTGCTTTTTTAATCATCGCTAATTAACGTCTTCTAAACATCAAAATTGGCCTATGAGACAAATTGAGTGTTGGGGATGTAAGGATCATGTGACCTTACCCCATATTCATGAATATACATCATATATAGAGCATTGCCTCGATGGAGATCATTATGTGGGTCTCGAGGCTCCCATTCATATGTGTATGTCTCTTCTCTCCTCTCTCTCCCTCCATCTCCTCCTTGCTACTCTTGTTCTGCACACCAAAGCCCTTCATTGGTATCAGAGCATGCTGAAGGCTTGTGTGCAAGAAGCTTCAATGGAATCTTAGGTCACAAGAGGTGAATGTGTAGGTCGGTACCTCATGATAGTTGCTCAGTGTTTTGGCCATAACTCAAGATATGAAGCTTGGATCCATGTGTTTTAAAGTTCTCCGCGTAGCTGAGACAAAGAATTACAAGTTTGTAGAAGGGCAGAGAACCTGGTTCGGAGTCTTAAACTGCCAAAAATTCAAAAAACATAGATTGCTGTAGAAGACGAATCTACAATCACTTGGATAGCAGATCACTTTTTGGGTCATAACTTGAGTTTTACAAGCCAGATTCAAGCGATCCCACTTGTTGTGCATAGCTTGCAAAAGAGGCTACAAATATTTAGAAGAACACAATTCTAGATTCTGAGCACTAGGTCACTGAAATTGCAAAATACAGAGCAACAGTGTTGCAAGTGAACGTGAAATTGACAAGAGATTATTGTTTTATGTATATCTTGAGCTACATACCTTCGATTGAGGTGTTCTTTATATCATTATGTAGTTAAGAAAGATTTTTTGAAGTTTGCTGAAGATCAAAACTTCAAATTCAGAGGTTTTCATCTCGGAAACAACAAAACACAGAGCATCATATTTTCACTATAAGAACCTTAATTATTTTTGGAGGTTCATTTTGTTATGGAACTTCTTCAAGATAGATTTTTTTGGTGTGTGAGCTCTTACTTTTAGAGCTTGATGTCATTGTCCATGTATGATCACTATGGTAGCTCCTCCATATGACAGTAGAGCATGATTTTATCATGTGTTTGGGATGTGAGATGACATTGTGGTATACCTTTTCTTGAGGTTTATGCCATCATGAGTTCGATCATGGATGTATAATGGCATTGTGGCCTCTAGATGGAAAGATCATATGTGGCATATATTGGTTCGTGCAGTGTTACACATGTATGTGCATAGAGATGCACAAAGACTTGGTGATATGCCCAACTACGTATGGATGGATATGGATGCATTGGCTAGCTCCATTATCCGGTTATAGCTTGTGGATTCTATATATGAGTCTGTTATGTATGAGGAGACGAGTAGTGCATTATGGCAAAGACTACATATGTATGTGAGTCCATTGACTCATGTGAGAGGTGCTAGGATTGGGCACATGTATCCACTGCATGTACTTCATGTGAGAGACAGTCTCGTCTCAGTAAGATTTTAGCCTTATGTGCAATGTGAGACTCATCATGTCTCAGTGGGAGTTCAGCCTTATGTGCGATCTGAGACTCGTCATGTCTCAGTTCAGTCTTGTGTGCGATTTGAGACTCATCATGTCTCATTTTGTCTACCTACAGATAGGTCTATTGACATTCATGATGCACATGTATGGCAGGATTCAGATACTCTGATGGATGCATATATAGAGCATGTTTGGAATGCTCATGATGCTTATGTAGAGCATGATTTCATTGATCATATGAATGCTCATGTGGAGCACACTTTGGATGATCATTTGGATGCTTTAGAGCATGATGTGGATGCTCATGTAGAGCATTGTGATGATACTCAATTAGAGTTTGATCATCAATTTGATCTTGGTGTTGATGTTGTGTACTTATCTCATGTGAGCATGATGATACACTTAGTGTGGTAGAGAAGGATAGCTCTTATGATACGCAATGCATACCAGAGCATAGAAGCTCTCATGGTGCACAACTAGACACATCCTTGGTTGAGAGGATGATTGATTTAGATTTCGATGAGTCAACGATCATGCAGTCATTCTTGGATTCACTCATGCTAGATGTTGACACAGATATGTCAAGACATGTTGGTCTTGATGAGGGTGCTTTAGATGCCTTAGATGTAGGCATGTCTGACATGCTTAGGTTAGCCAGGATAGCGCAGGTTTTGTCAACACTTGGGAGTCTGATGTACGAGTTTTTATGCTCCAGACCAAACATTGCAGTTGCTATTGGAGCATTTGCACTTGGATTTGTCAGTCGTTCAATGATTGACACATGCATAGAGTGAGAGGGAGTTTTGCAGGAACTTCATCAGTTCTTGCATCAGTCAGATGTGAGCTCGACTCTTATCAATATGATTCTAGAGCAGTTTGAGGTGCATGGATACACCTTACTCGAGGAAGTTGGTTTAGGTTGATCTGTATGGGTTGAGATCCGGACTCTTCCTATACATTAGTGTATAGTCCTACATCATTCTTTGTATATTTTTCCACTTATGGTCACATTGACCCTTAAGTGGGAGATTGTTGTGGATGTAAGGATCATGTGACCTTACCCCATATTCATACATATACATCATATATAGAGCATTGCCTCGATGGAGATCATTATGTGGTTTTTGAGGATCCCACTCACATGTGCACATCTCTTCTCTCCTCTCTCTCCCTCCATCTCCTCCTTGCTCCTCTTATTCTGCACACCAAAGCCCTTCACTAAGATACACCAAGTATTCATAAACAAAATAGAGCACAAACATCTAAAGTGAACTAAAATGAAGGCCTAACACTGTGCTAAAAGTGATGTGGTTTGGTGATACACCAAGTGTCCATAAACATAATAGAGTAGAAAGTCTAACAATGTGTGGAAAGTGATGTGGTTCTAGCACCGCCAAGAATGACCATGTAATACGAGAGAAGACTACAATGATATTGTGTGTGTGAGCTGCA